>LSSK01000157.1:11674-24688 GCA_001969505.1 Zancudomyces culisetae | reverse complement strand
GAAGAGGGGGAGGGGGAGGGGGAGGGTTTAATGGATGAGGAAAGTAGGGTGAGAAGGGCAATAGACAAGCTTCCAGAAGTTAAAGAAGGGACAGTTCCATTGACGCAGGTGATAGATGGGGTGGTGAATGCAGCATATACCGAGTTGGTAAATTTAATAGAGACGATGCCGAGTATGGAAGAAGAGGCAAAGAAGCGGGTGGCGCTCGAGTATACGTTTCAGCAGCGAAGTAATTTTGTCAAGTTGGCAGCAATAGTGCGGTGGGCACACAATGCAGACAAAGTACAGCGGGCGACAAACATTATAGCGTTTCTGCAGGAGCAGAATGCGACGTTTGTGCGGGCAGTGGATGGGTTGTATGGGATAAGCCTGCTGTTATCACAGAACCGAGTGAGAGAATATGATTTGAGGAATTCGATAGATGTGAGTACTAAGCGGATGTTTTTGGGATTTCCCGAGTCGATGAAAAACAAGTATATCCGACCCAAGGAGTTGACAGTAAAGGAAAAGCTAAAGAGTATCAAAACTATAGAAGACAATATTCGAAATCGGTTGCTTTTACACGATACAATTCCAATAGCGATGCGGGATTTCCAAGTGGAAAGCGGACGAGTAAAGTTTGTGGTAAGCAACGAGTTTGAAGTTACGCTTACGCTATTGCAATTTAGTAGACGGGTTCCGTGGCATGTGATTGAGGCAAAAGTATTGGTGAGCGGAGAGGAGGAGATGGTGGCCGAAATGAAACCAACAATAGACAAAGCACAGAGCAAAAAGTTGGTTGGAGTGTGTCAGAATGTATTAATTGGAGCAGAACTTGAGGCACAAGCATTAGCACGAGTAGAAGAAGAGATAGAGGAAGCACTCGGAGAAGGAAGATTGGGAATGGATAACGAGACAGGAATGGAAGTAGAAGTGGATGCGGATGCGGATGCAAAAGCAAAAACAGAAGCAGAAGCAAGGATAGAAAGCAGGCGGATTGAAGCGAGAAAAATACGAGAGAAACTTGCAGCAACAGTTCCTCCGTTGGCACAATTGTACGATTTTTTGCATATGTATAGTCTGCAAATAATGCTGGAAACAATGTACTTGCAGGCAATGGTATTGGCACAAAACAACTATACTCGACATTTGCAGGTGGAAATGGATGCCGGGAGAACAACGCTGACTATTAGGTACTGGGTATCACGAGTAGCAGCAACAGCACTACCTCCGCAGACAATGAGAAGTGGAGGAGAGACGAGGGCAAACAAGGAGATGATAGGAGTGGTGGGGAACAATTATTTGCGGATACGAATGCGTACACTGAATGTAGAGCGGGCAGACCATGCAGGAGTTAGAGGAGAGACGAACAAATACATTGAGGCATTGGAGGCAAAGCAGGGAAATAGCGAGTTGGTGAGGGAATTGAAGATACGAGAAGCAAAGAAAAAAACGCTGGCGACAAAGACAGGGTTGATGGTTGAGTGGAGAGCCAATTCAGGGCTACAAGCGGAAGTCTGGCATAGCGAGCCAAAGTATGGAGATGTGAAGGACGTAGTGGGAGATGAAATGATTGAGATGGATTCTACACAGCTGAACGTTGAGAAGATACTTGTGCAAGTGTTGAAGCGACACAGCCGGGCGATAATATTGGAGTTGAAAGAGGTAATGACAAAAGCAGACCACATGGACAATGCGGATATTGAGGTGGTGACAATTGAAGACAACTATTATGAAAAGGACATTGAAATGTTGCGGGTTTGGTATCGGAGCCGAGAGTCTGCCGTTGATATTTCGGTAGATGTGGTTACAGGCAGATTGCGGGTGAGTGCGTCGGCTGCCAGCACAGCCAGTTCGCATTCGGTTACGGATAGCGATATTTTGGGGCGGATGGAAAATGCGTTGAATCAGCGGCCGTGGCGATTGTGTGAGATGGTGTTGGAGTTGCGGTGGATTTCGACACTTAAGGATATCGATTGGCTGGTGCAAAACACGGCAGGAATCGAGCCGGCAGTGTTGAATCCCAAGAGTGTATATGTAAATGTATATGGATACAACAAGCAGGGTAGCCGATTAAACCAAATTCCATTGTTGCTGAGCGAGTATGACAAGAATAGATTGGTTGAGCAGATAGCTCATGTCAAGAACATTGAGTTTATTCGCATTATCCGCATCCAAAACATCAGTGTCTTTGCCAACACGAATGATTTCAAGTGGTTTATTCTTGTTAGTTTGAACCAAGAACTCAAGTTTTATCTACTCCAACTTGCTCCCAACCCGGTCAAATCCGAATACGACGAACTGGTTTCCATCTCCAATTTGGATGTAAATGGAATTCTAAAACACTTGCAACAAACGGGTGGCGATACGACAGTTCAGCATTTAGATTCTGCGGCGTGGATTTCCGCAGTGTTACAAGGGAGATCCAAAATCCCTCGCCAGTTTCTGGGCAAGCTGTTGCAGGAATGCCGTGGTGTAATCGGGTATCGTACCGTGTTGAACCAGCTTAAAGCAATGAATATGGTTTATGGAGTTTATCAAGATGCATTTTCTACAGATATGCCAAAACCAAACCCGCCTTGTGTTTATATTCCGATTTCGTCTCTTTTATCTGCTTCAAAACTTGATTCTTCTCTGTTGGATTTTGGAAATATCCAGCTACATTTGGATAAAATGGTTGCTTTGAAAATAACCAAAGTTACCGAACTTCCTCAGCGAATTGCTAGTAAACACAACCATGACAAGTACTGTGTTGTTGCCGAAATTCCTATTCCTGTTGCGGCTATTCCAGCAAAGCTTTTGAAAATATACTCTACGTATAGTTTTTATTCTGATTTTAATGCCAATGTTTCTGGAAATTTTGGCGGTAGAGACGGATTTGTAGTCATCAGGGTAGCTTATATGCGTCTGCAAACGGCAGTAGTACAGCTCTTATATACGTGGATTCAGCTGACGCTAGTGAATTCCTTGTCGAGACATCTTTCCATTTGCCGGAACATTTCGTTTGAACTGATTAGCAGTACCACTTGTAAGTTTTTGGGCAATTCAAAGGCATCTGAACCTACTGTCAGTGGAAGCAGTGGTCCCAAACTAACTGTTGAAACTGGTATTGTTCCCAATCTTTATCTAAGCTATTACTGCTCTTCTGTGCCTAAAAAATCTATTACTACTCTTAATTATGATGTTGCTTTTTGTACAAAACACGATTCTGCTACTCCTAGCGAATACCAACCATTTATTTGCTCCAACAAGTGCAAATCTACAACTAGGTGTTCTTCTTGTGCCTCCAATTTGGCTCTCGACTTGTTATTTTCCTCCTCCTCCTCCAACTCCTCCTCCTTCAATAATAATAATAACAACAACAACAACAACAACAACAAAAATAGCGCAAATATTAAATACATGCTGGGTCAAATTTGTGGAATGTTCAAGAGTTATCTTGTTTACTACAAGATTCTACTGAATTCAAACCATAGCCATAACCATAACCATAACTATCAAAAAGGGTTTAGCAATAACCCGGAATTGGGTCTTTTGAACCTAAATGCCTTTTTGAATATTGTAACAGCATCCTACAACTGCCTGTTGTATTCTTGTCGTTCATCGGTGTTTACCAAAAATCCATGTTCGCTCCTAATTGATCCTGCAACATACGATTCATTCCTGACAAACCTTAATTCCAGTGATGATGCGATTGTTCGGTCGTTTGGAAGCGGCCAACCAGCTCAGGTGTCAATTGAAATTCTTTCAAAATCTGCAGTATCCTTTCAGTACTATATTGCCAATGCTCATTTATTGACGGTTGAGAAATATTCATCAGATGTGTTTTTGGTATCGCTAAAAGAACGCAAGGTTTGTGATTCCCAAGGATCATTAGATGTCAAGGTACAAGAGTGTGGATGTAAAAATTTGGAATTTGATTTGAGTTCCCATTTCAGTTCCAATCTCGGTTCTAATTCAAATCCGGATTCGGTTTTATATTCGCATGTACAGTCAGCAATTACCCACAAATCGGGTTGTCGAGCATCTGAATCAACTACGTATTTCGATCCTCTAAACTATTCACAGTTTGTAGATTTTGTGTTGGCTAGAGGATTTGGAGTTAAGGCAAGTGGGGTGATCGCAATTGATCAGAAAAAGTATAATCTTTTAATTTCCAAACCAAACCTTTCTGCCTTTATGCTCCATTTTGTACATTATGTTTATACAACCACGGTATGGAATTCTTCGCTATTCCCTACTCACCTTGGCTATCGTCATCGTCATCGTCATTGCCTTCTCGACTCAACTTCCAACGATGCCACCAATAGTAATGAGCTTGGGTGGAAATTTGCATATTGTCAAACAAACTATTTGTGGAATATTTATAACAAGTATGTTCATTTTAGAGTGTTTCCATCAAATGAACAAATCATTACTGACAAAAAACAACAACAACAACAACAACAACAGAAGGATTCTTGTTTAGATTTTTTTTATGTTTCTCATAAACTTAAAATTGTCAAGTTGGCCAAAACTAACCAAAATCTAATAACCGAGGAGGATAAACTAACACAGCGTCTCAACCAATTGGTTTTGGATTATTCCACCACACAAACAAATTCAAACTTGGCATTCTCGATGGTTTCCAATTTTATCGTCAACCTATTTAGTTTGAGAACCCGACAGTACCTTTTGCTTTTCCTATCATTACTTGCGACTAATAAGAATCCAACTGATGGTTGTTCCAATGATATATTGGAGGATAGTGCTGGTGAACAGGGTGAACAAGGTGGAGGAGATATTTACCGGATATTAAAAGTCAAATCTGATACTGTCTTGTCGCCACTTTCCTCCTCCTCCTCCTCATCTTCTTCAATGGATATTTTATCGTCCTTGAAAACAAATCCGGTCTTGGCTACACAACCAGCATTTTTGGTTGACAAAGTTGTGGATGATATTGAATTCCCAGTGCTTTTAACAAACGAATTTGCAAATACTGGCAAATTGGTTGATTATCGATACATCAAAACAACTGAAAATGGCACCGATGCTGATGCTGATGGGTTTGGTAATAGTTCTGGATATTTCTTGGTGACGTTTAAATTCATCTTGAAAGAAAATACGACTGAATCTATTAAAAATGTTGAAACTAATGAGGGACAAAGTACATCAACAACAACAACTACTACTACTACTATAGTAGATGATCAAAGTGCTGATTCTGGTGTGACAGAGATGCAAGTTGACTCTACTATACAACCACAATCACAACCAGATGTTAAACAAACACATTCACAACCTGTATTTTTGCCACTGAGAATATACGATATTCCAGATTCGCAAAGCGACGAGAAAAAGATTAAATTCGAAATTGATACAGAGCTATTCACCCGTTTAAACCAACTACAAGTGGACGGCGATGTGGCAGGAGTAGATACAACTGAACAAACCATGAACGAGGTGGTACTGGAGTATTTGCAAAACAGGATCAAGTTGTTATTAGAGACTATTTTGGATGGTGTTTATGGTATTTCGGCAAAACCAGTGTCAGCTTGTCAAGATGGTGGTAGTAACAGTGGTAGTGGGAATGATCAAAATGATCAAAAAGTTGAAAATCTGGTTGATGTAGAAATGAAATCAGTGCCAGAAGGAAATCAAAATCAAAATCAAAATCAAAATCAAAATGTGGTAAAAGTTGAGGAAACATCGAAGCAAGATGATAAACCCATGACCTCTGTAGAGCCCATTGACGTTGATGCCATTACAACCACAACCACAACCACAACCACAGATACAGAGACAAATACAGCAAATGTTACAACTAGTGAGAATACTAAATTAACAACCAGCTCTCCACGTATACACGAGTTTGATTTGGGTGGGATACTGGCTAGTATATTAATTTATTTATTCTAAGGAATTATTATTTCATAATATTTATACGTTTTATTATATTTATTTTACTTTTTTTTTTATTACACAGGGTTATATTGATAAAATATATTTAAAGCAACAGAGAAACTGAATATTGGAGACAGTTCGAGATCATTTCCAAGAGTTTGAGTATTGGTGTAAAAAAAAAAGTTTTTATGGGAATGAAAAAACTTTGTGAAAATACGTAAAAATGTATGTAAAAATGTTATTGTAAGTGGAGGGAGGAGGATGAGGAGACTGCGTTAAATTAAAATATATAAAAAAAATTTTTTTGTTTTGTTTTGTTTTGAATGGTAGATTAATTCAAAAATGGAAAAAAACGCGAAAATTTGTGGATAAATCCAGGACCACAAACAACAAGAAAGTCAGGTATTAAAATGAAAATTAAACTAAGCTAAACTAAATGGGATATTATGGGAATTGGATAGAATGGGATAGAATGGGATTAAATAGTTGTTAATATAAAACGTAAATTGTAAAATAAACAAGGATATGGAGGGGATGAGGAGAAGAGGAGAAGCGATGAAGAGAGTGAGAAAGAGTGTTATTTTTTGGACAAAACTAGATAATTCTAGATTTATGGGGCGATTAAAGAAAAAAAATGCAAAATGACATGAAAATGCCAAAAAAATAAATTATAAAAATCAAAAGAATTGAGAATTAGGGAATTTGGGAATTTGGGAATTTGGAATTTAAAACTTAAAACTGAAATTCTTGTTAAAAAATATAAAAGAAAACGAATTTGCGTAATTGTTTGGAAAACGCGTTTGTTGATAATTGTGTGTTTAGTTTTGGATATTTATTGGTTGGTTTTTATTCGTTGGACTTTTTTTTTTTTTTTTTGCTAATTTATTCTTTTTTTTAATAATATAATCGTTAATGCAAGGAAATATTGGTAAATGAAATAGCAAAACACAAATTGGAGGAAATGTTACAGTGATATGGAAGGAAGGGAAAGGAATAGAGAGAGAAATGTGATTAATAATTTTGAAAAGGGCCAAGAAAAAAAAAAGTTGGTTGCTTTATAGGTCGCCTATTTTTGTTATAGTAGCAGTAGCAGTTGTTGTTATTGTTGTTGGTGGTTGTGGTTGTGGTGGAAATCGAAAAAAAAAAAAAAGTAAAAAGATAAACCCAGGGTAGTAAATAGTCATTTACTCTTCTTTTTCATCAACCAACTACCTGATCCCTCACTTCTCACTACCTCCTGCTTTCCTGTCTTATAAGGTGGGTAACAATAAATACATTGTAAAGTGTTGATTATGTGGATCAATCAACAATATGCAAAAACTAATAATAGTAAATACTCCATATAAACCCATGTCCCCTCCCCCTTTTTTTTTGTCTATAACTATTAATGGAATAATCCAAGTGCTAAATGAAAAAGTACAAATAAAATAATAATAAAAGTGGTGAAAAATGGCACGTTTAATTGAAACAAATAACGCAAAACGTTTAGTCCTTATTATATACAAGAAATGCAGGAAAAATAAAAATAAAAATAAATGTATTAATTAACCACATTGACCCGTTACTTTTTTTTCTTTCGTTTACTCCCTTCCCCCATACAAAACGCCAAAAAAAAATGAAATGGTGATATAAACCCAGGATTTTTTTTAAATTGGCGGAATTGATGACTTTTATGTACATTTATTTTTTATTTTTTATTTTTTTGGCCTATTTCATTTTGCAAGAAAAAGAAAAGAAAAAGTATAAACTATTTGCGGCTTTCAATTCGTTTATATCGTGATTTTATTTTTTTTTTGTCGAAAAGCTAGAGTACGAAAAAATTACTGGAATATTTTATATTGACACTAAATTCCGTATGTTTATTGGTGGGGTTTTTTCTTATATTTTTATTTTCTTTTTTTACTGCGATTTAGACTCAGAAATCGCACGCTAAACTGATACAAGTATAGCTTGTTTTATTCAGTTTTGTTTTTGACAGTTTAAATGATATCCTCAATACTTTGTCATTCTGGTATACTTTAATATACTTTCATTATTCTCTGTTTTTTTTTGCACTTCTTTTATAACTAGATTATATTTTTCAAACAAAAGAAGAATAGCGAAACAAAAAACAAGACTAACACTATCAAGTAAAAATAAAAATAAAACCGAAACTGAAACTGAAAATAATATAGGCATCAAGGAAATAAACAGGCATTACAGTCAACTATTAAAAACTAGGATACCGACGACATCTTTTTATTCTCTTCAACAATAAGATAGAAAAGAGAAGAAAAGGAAAGGAAAAACTACTAGGTCGATAATAATATACTAAAACAAGGCAACTGGTGCTCTCTACACAGTTGCAAAAAAGCTCACACAAACTTACATACACTTACAAACATACACTTTTACATACAAAAAAGAAACCATTAATACATACACACAAAGGTTGATATACATCAAAATAGAGACAATAGAATGTGGTACTATAGAAAAAACACGGTGATAACTATCCCGGGGCTAATAACATCCGCGATAACACTGGCGTTTTTGGCCGGGTTTATAGCATACTGCGTTTTAACCAATTTTCGAGGCCGCCTTGTTCCTTCCAACGAATACACATTGGTATGGTTGACATTTGCGGGGTATCTTGCGGGGCTCCAGGCGTTGTTCGTAATGTCTACGTTTAGATCGGCGGTGCGATATTTACAGCTGTGTTTGATATGGATGATATATGCAATTACGATTTGTGTATACGGAGTTTTGTTGATTATTGCATATTCGATTATGAGCTATGTACCTGCCGCGTTGTGGTCCATTTTGCTATTACCATTGGGTGGATATATCTATTGGTATGCGGTGCGTGCCAGGCGGGGATATTGTGTTGACAAGATAATGGGAATTGTGCATACCGAAGTGAGAATTAGAAATGCAACAGGTATGTTGCTGGTCATGAAGATACTTCGAATGATTTTTACATTTGTAACCTGGATACTGGTACAGATTATTCTTATTGCTTTGATTATCAACGCATACTGGAACACCAACCGGGAGATTGTGTATCCAATGCCAGGAACCACCACAACCGTAATTATTGAAGGCTCGAATTCACAGTTCGATATGCATATCTGGTGCATGAATCCTACAACTAACTTTGGAAATTCCACACATGTCAACGGCACTGCCACATTTGTGTTGTTGTCTGAGTTTGGATATCCAGGTTCAGCAATGAAGGACTTGATGGGTGGCATTGCATCGCTTGGCTACAAGGCGTGTGTCATTGATCGACCGGGCTATGGGTGGAGTCAGCCGGGTCGCAATCCTCAAAAACCGACAGCAGTTGTCAACCAGATCAACCAAGTCTTGGTTGCAAATTCGATTTCCAGCAAAGTAATATTTGTAGGTTGGGGTGACGGTGGGCTGTATGCTCAACTTTATATTCAAAAATATCCTTCTGTTGTCTACGGAATGGCTCTTCTCAACACTTATCCCAACCAGGGAATTCTTGAAGCCTTTGCCCTCAACAAAACATCTGCACTAACCAACTTGAAACAACTAACTGCATCGACATCTGACGTCGTCTACTTTGATAAGGGTAGCGAAGAATCTAAATCCTCGTCTCTACAAGCTGCTAGAGTCTTTTCACCTCTCCAATTTGTTCACTCGTACAACAAGGTTTGGGATTCTTACATCATCCCCGAAACCACAAATCTGCTGCGCTATCTCACAAACACAAACAACTACTACCAGGCTCGCTACTTTGAGTACAACCGGAGTGGTCTTGGCTTGTACAAGGCTCTGCTAAATTATGTCACTGCCGAAACTAACTCCATTCTGCAAATGCGTTCGTGGCCTCTCCGCTGGCCTTCTTTCCCTTCTTCCTCTGCCGACTCCCAAAAGAGCTACTCCTACTCTCCATCCCAAAACCAGAACCCTCTTGACAATAGCTACGGCTTACTCCAACGACGCATTGCTCAACTCGGTGGTTCTGACGATTCGCTCGATGACATTGTCGTCAAGCCTTTTGTTACCACCCAACCTTCTTCTGTTGATTACACCCCTGCTACCAACACCAACACCGACTACCTTCTCAAGGTCCGCGACTCCTCTTCGTCTGACCAACAAGACCTGGGTTCGTCTCCTTTATCCCTGCCCCCTGTTCCTCTTCTGCTAATGGTCGACGGTATGTCTATCAGCGGAGACTGTAACCTCAAAAACATTGCCAACCCTCAGTCCTGTCAGCAAATGCAGGCCATCGCCTGGTTTAAATACAGACAGCAAATCGAGTACTACATGACTCTCAGTTCCAGAACCTTCTTTGTTATTTGTTCCGGTTCTGTCAAAGAAGATAACCAGCCATGTAACGAGTATTTCGTCCTTACTCGACCTAACTGGCTTGCTTCCCAGATTGTGACCTACTTTTTCTCTTGAAAGATATTCCTCATTTGGTCTATTTCACTTGATACTTTATTTATTTTTTTTCTCCCTTCTCCTTCCATACTTTATTTCTCTTGCTCTTAATTTTGCTATTCGATATTATACTCCTCTTTTTCTTTTTTACAATATTTGTATATGTATATGTATATTTAGTTATACCTATACATTACTCATCAAACCACAGGAGCTAATTCTTTTACTCTTATTTTTAGATCCTTAAAATCAATAAAGCAACGCTATCCCACAAAAAAAACTGTCTCTTTTTTTCTTGGTCTAATTAACTCGCTTAATATTTATTCTAAAAATATATATTTCACCTCTCCTCTCCCTCCCTCCCTCCCTCCCCCCCACTTTCGGGATGAATTTGTTATGAGTGGTATAAAAACTGTTTTTCACTTCAAAAATCAAACTCACTCTTCTCCACTCTCTACCCTTAACTTTTAACACACCTCCCACCTTATCCCACCTCGCATCGCAAAGCTTATTCACTAAACTGGTACTCCACTATATGTTGTAAATAACATTTCTTGATGATCTCCATGATTAACAGGTACTTTGGTCTATATGCTCTTTTTTTATTTTTCCCTAGCCTACATTCTCAACACAAAAGAGAGAGGTAATTACATTATTAATATGTTTTTCTTTATGGTAGAGTCCCTTAACCACAAACATGAGTTTTAATATTCACCGCTTGGGTAATGGAAAGGAGGATGGGTGAGAGGTGAGGGGAGGGGAGGTCATAGTTGGTGCTGATGAAGGTATGATTTACTGTCTCTTTGTCTTTACGGTCTCTGAAGTATCTACTAGACTGTACATCTTTATCAAATAACATATAGCTCCAATATTATTATTAATATTATTATTGGTATGTAAAAGTGCATCTATACCAGAATAAGATAGTAATGTTTTTTTTTTCAACTATATTTGTATGTATTTGTGTTTGTATATTTATGTAATGTATGTGTGGGGAGAAAGTGAAATAGAAATATAAGGTTTAATAGCCACATATTAAAAAAAATAATATAGCAAGGTGCAAAAGTAAAGAGATGAAGTTGTGATACTTGAAAAAAAGAAAAAAAGTATATAAACAATAACTTTTTACTTAACCTCGCACCCCTCTTCCTCCTCCCCATTCTTTGAAAACATCAAGTAATCCAAAATCTCATTCCATAAAAAAGAAAAAAAACCAATTATACACACTTACCCCCCCCTCCCCCATCTCAGATTAACAATCAATTATTATAGGTACCCAGACTATAAAAAAAGAGGGTGTTATTAAAAAATGCACACTGCCACCAAATCCATTCCTATCGTTCTTATGGCCTGTTTCTGTCTAGGAAGCCCACTAAATAGGTTGGAGAGTAAAAAAAACCGGTACCCATTACACAAGTATTCGTTTTCTGAATATCCACCAGTTCCGCAAACTCTAGAAGCTCCAAGTGGTGGTGATACAAGTGATGCTATTGATAACAGCGATATGGGACGCTTTTTTGCTGATCGATCTTTTTCGGACGATACGACCAACACACATGATAGAAATAACAAACATTATTTTAACTTTGAGTCTTTTCAAAATAACAGCGACGATGAAGAAAGCCATTACTATGCCAGAAATAGTAACCATGGTAAGTATAATAAGAACAACAATAGCGATAGTAAAGAAGCAAGACTACTAGAGAAAAGGCACGAACATGGAAAAGTATCAAATGTTGGTTATCATAAATCACAAAAGTCACAAAAACAACAACACCCTAGAACTCAAACTCGAACTCAAACTCGAACTCGAACCCATCGGAACAAATCACACAACGATAAATCTAGACCAAAAAACAGAAAAATAGTATACATTCCAGCAACTAAAAACAAAGACACAGCACAATACACTGTTTCTCAAGGACTCAGCTCAAACTCCAACTCCAAATACAATGGCTATACCAAGTCAAGTTCCAATGATGGTAAGGATCAAATGTTATACTTGGTAAACAACCTACGCGCAAAGTATGGCAAGCCACCTCTTACCATAAACCCTGGTTTGATGGCTGCCGCACTCTTCCACTCTAGGTATCAATATTCAATCAAAAAGATCACTCACGAAAACAGCATTTATCCAGGACTTCTTAGGCGATATAAAGTATTCGGCGTGCACTGTACTGCAGGCGGCGAGAATGTGGCTCGTGGACAAGGATCCATTTCTCAAGTCTTTAATGACTGGGTTCACTCACCTGGGCACTTTCAAAATATGGTGGGGGATTACAAATATTTCGGATACGCAAATGTTAATAGATACTGGACTCAGAGCTTTAGCGGGTAAATTGGGTCAGGAAGGAAGACATCGCGACAAAAAGCAAGTGGGTGTGAACAAGTAAATGGTAAAGATACTCTAATGAAGTTTGTGTGTGTGTGTGTGAGGCGGGAAGGAGTGGGCGAGTGAGTAGGTGTAGATGTGATTATTATTTTCTGATGCGCGTATCTTTGTAACCCATAGTGTATCATCACTTTTTTTGTTTTTTTTATTCACCCCTTTCCAAGAAATAGTGCTATAATGTAGTATGTAAAGAATTCTTGAGACGATATTTAAAAGTTGAGCAAGCTAAAAGTTAGAAGTAAATGTGTAGAGTTAATTTCAAGGTTTATATAATTATAACCCTAGTAATATATACAAATGTACACTCATAAATGCGTAGATATTAATATGATCTAGTTGCTATATAATTGAATAGCTTTTTATTTTGT
>LSSK01000157.1:0-10960 GCA_001969505.1 Zancudomyces culisetae | reverse complement strand
AATTTTCTAATACTTTTTTTGATCGAAAAAAAAAAATAAAGCCGAAAAAAAAATTTTTTTTTTAATGTATAGGATTTAAAGTGTGGATAAAAGCTGATACATTTCTTGCAGATAATTCAAGCGAATTGGACTAGAGGCAAATAAACAAAATGGTCAGGAAAAAGTTTATAGACAAGAAGAAGGCAAGACAATTCACGGTCCTGAAGAGATCGGTGCAGGATCCACTAGCCTTCGAAGAGGGAGTCGGACCCAACGTCTTGCAAGAAGTTACAAGCCATCACAACAAAGAGGTAGGTTTTAGACAACACAACAAAAAAAAAACACACATACACACACAGCAGCAGCAGCAGCAGCAGCATTGCAGCAGGCATGTGTATTAGCACATAAATAAATTATATTCTGACTATTGTAAACTATTTTATATAGAAACAAGACAATTATGGAGAATACAGCGAATCTGAAGAGTATGAAGACGATGACTTTGTTTCCAAGAGTTTGGAAGACTATGATGATTTCGGCGTGTTGGAGCCCAAAAACAAGCCCCAAAAGGGTTCCAAACATGGAAAAAATAGAGAGGAAGAAGAAAACCAGGGAATATTTTTTGATGACACGGATTACGACTATTTACAGCACCTGAAGCCCATCGGAGGCGGTACCGAGCCTTCGGTGTTTTTGGAAGTTTCGTCTTCAAATAACAAAAAACAGAAACAGAAAAAGTCAGTTAGCTTTGCGCTGCCTGACGAAGTCTTCGAATCTAAACACAAGATGGAAATTAAGGGCGATGCATATCCAAAGGGATATCAACTGGATATGGATCCAGAACTCAGAGAGGTGTTGGAGGAACTGGAGTATAATGAAAACGAGATTGAGGATGAAGATGATGAAGACTTCTTTGATATGTTGAGGGGAGATAAACCGATTGACACTGATAAGTATGGCAAAGAACAGGAAGATGAAAGCGATGACTATGATGAGAATAACGAATATGGATCTGATGATCAAGACGAGGAAAGTATATATAAAAAGATTCAGCGGATGAAAATCAACAGTCAGCAGCAAGGATCGGATTCTGAGGATGACTCTGGAGCTGAATACGGTTCTGAAGCCGAATCAGATGCCGAATCTGGCAATTATTCACGTAGCAATGGCTATGGCAATTATCGTGGAGGCGCGAGATCAGCTAGGAGTCATCTTTCAATGACTTCATCCGTTCTACACCGAAACGACAAGCTTAAGCTTCTGGATGAACAGTTTGATCAGGTAGAAAAGCTGTATGCAGATTCAGACAGCGAGTCCGATGATGAGGACGAGAATGCCATCTCAAAAGCTGCTTTTGATATGGTCATTGATGAATTTATTACTAGCGAAAAAGAAAAGTCTGGCATTCAAGTCGGAAAGGAAAAGACTATAGTGAGAAATGGTGTAGATTTGCTGAAGGCTGTACGAGAAGCCATGTTGGTTTCAGATTCTGACGAGGATGATGCAAAAGACAGTGAGAAAAAAAGAACACAAGCCAAAAAACAGATTATTGACACACTGGACGAGGAGTCTGCTGCTCAATCAGCATCGAACAAGCATGTTTACGATTCTATCAAGCTCAGTAATGCTGAAAATGAGACCACTTCGTATCGCAGACCACTTTGGGATGTTGAAAGCATTGTCTCTACATATTCAAATCTTCATAACCACCCAACCTTAATCAAAAACTCTTACAAAAACGAGTCGAAGACTAGAATCAGTGTAAACAAAATGGGTTTCCCAGTCATCTCTGAAGAATCTAGTGACAGAAATACAACTGGTATGAATGGATTCCAAAATAATATCCATGGTAATCATAGCGACGATGATGAGGATGATGATCAAGATGAGGATGATGATGATGATGATGTTAACAAGGGTACTGGGGACAGGTCAGCTAGTGTTCGCAACAAGAACGAGACGGCCGAGGAAAAAAAGGCCAGGAAAAAGGCAATTAAAGACGCCAAAAAGCTTCGTATCCAAGAAAAGAAAGCGAATAGGCTTAACCACCAATCCATTAATGCCAGAAAATCGCAGTCTCGCAACGACAAGCTACAGTACACCGTCCATCTAAACTAATTTTATATGGTTGCTTTTCCTAGTTGTAAATTACCTTTTATTCTCACAATACTGTGGTACATGCCATTTAGTTAGATATCTTCATTATGTTTTACTTTTTTTTTTTGCCATTTATTATTCTTTATTAAAATTTGGCTGCTAAACAAATTGCTGGTTGAAAATTAAAACTCGTAGCTACACAAAAGAAATTCTCGCATAAAAATACCATGAATAATCCCACTATATTCTGTGGCAACTCCAATCCTGCGTGAAAACTTTTTGCATGATTTTTTTTTCTTACAAATATCGAAAATGTTAGAGCTTACTGACTGGTGTACAAAAAAAATTTTTTTTTTTTTGAAAATTTTTTTATATTAATTCTACGCGTACTGAGGAGACATTGCAAAGTAAATAAAATATTAGATCAATTTTCAAAACACATCAAAAAATAAAAAAAATTTTTTTTTCATCAAGAGTATTTAACCAGCAAAATATTGTTCAATTCAAAGAACAGGGCTAATTTATTAGAATTTTCGGTTGACCACGCTTCATATCGCAATATACTTTAATAGCAAAAGATCCAAACATATAAAGTTTCTATCCAAACCCCGCACTCTCAGCAAAAAAGCAAGTAAGATATATATATTTTCAAAATGGGTAAATCACAAAAGGCCAGCAAGAAAGAACAAACCGAAAAAGCCAAGGTCAAGGTCAGCGAAGCTGCTGCACCAGAAGTTGTAAACACAGAAGCCTCACCAGCCCCAGTTGAAAAAACCGAAGCCGCTCAAGACTCAAAGAAAGACAAGAAGGACAAGAGAAAGGAAAAGAAAGAGAAAAAACAAAAGGCCAAAAAGGTGGAAGCAGAACAAGACACTGCTATGGAGGTTGATAGCGTCAAAGTTGAGGAACAAACAGGTTCTGTAGAAAAAGACAGCACCACCAGTGCTTCTGAACCCGAAGTTGCTGAGGTATCATCAGCCGATGCTTCTGATTCAAAGAAAGACAAGAAGAAGAAGGATAAGAAGAAGAAAGAAAAGAAGAATAAGGATACAGACAGCAAAAAAGCTGACGAAGAGGAGGAAAAGGCTGAAGATGAAACTAAGGAAAGTAGTATAGAAGCAACTGAGGATAAGAAGAACGAAGATGAAGCCGAGAGCGCTCAAAAGGTTAGCAGAAAGCGCGAGTCTCCAGAGGACAATGAAAAAACAAACAAGAAGCAAAAATCAGATAAGAAGAACGATAAACGCGCTGATAGTATTTACAAAAGTGAAAAGCAGCCAGGGATCTGGATAGGAAATCTCTCGTACAACACAACCCAAGAAGATGTGATTGAATTCTTTACATCCAATGGTATTGAAAATCCAACACGCGTATCCTTGCCAAAACAAAACAACAACTACAACAATAACACCTCCAACTTGATCAGAGGATTTGGATATGTTGATTTTGAAACCGTTGAGGTGGCTGAAAAAGCTGTTGCACTGTCTGAGTGTGAAATTTTGGGCCGCAAGATTCTAATTAAGCTCAACACTGATTACGGAAGAAAGACTCCAGCCAACGACTATAATAACAGAAACAACTTTAATGGTGGAAATAGAAACAACAGTTATGGTAATGACAACAACAGAGCCGATCGCCCTCCTTCATTTAGCATTGTTGTTAAAAATCTTAGCTTTTCAACAACAAAGCAATCTTTGGAGAAGTTGGCCGGAAAGTATGGAGATGTTAAGAACGTCTCTATTCCTACATTCAGAGACAATCCTACAAAACCACGTGGCTTCTGTTACTTTGACTACAATGATAAGGAATCTGCCACATCAGCTTTCAACTCGCTGAACGATTCCGTATTTGACGGTAGAAAGCTTCGTGTTGAGTATTCTCGCAATTTCCCATCTGAATAGATGTTTGCAATAGTTTGTTGATTATTTTGTTTATATAGCATTTGTATTCCAACACGCATCTAATTCTAATTTAATAAAACGTGTAGATGTTTAAACCTAAGTATATCTTGTGTGCAAATCACCTTTTGAACCATGTGTCCATTTTTTTTTTCTTGATCAATTTTTTAAACCTCTATCAACATAACCTTTACATGGTTTGTTGCTTAGACCATTGATCTCCATGGTGTATTCTTTTCGTAATTGTGATGATTATGAAATTTCATATTTGTAGAAAAAAGAAGCATACAAAAGAAAGAGCTATCTCATCCAGGAACAACCATTAAATAAAATGAAATCGTTAATATCTGTTGGATTTTTGTATGTTGAAATGCTACAATGCAGTGGAGATGAGCCCAAATAGACTGTATCAGTGTTAATAGTAGTTATATTTTCATCAAGTTTACTTGGCTACTCGACTGAAGATGATGTAATATTGGAGTAGTCGCTAGTATGCTGTCGTATTTATGTACGACTATTTTCCACCTATGGAAAGTAAAAGTATTAGACAAAATGTTAACCCTATTCTCAACAATTGAGTTTGGCTAATAATCACCTCTCAACATGCATGGTGCCTAACTTTGACAGGATTGAACAATGCTCAAAGTTTTTTAATAATATTACAACATAAAAAAATACAAAAAAACATAATAAAACAGATATAAGAAAAAAGAAAAAATTCATATATATATAATATATTCACAAAAGTACTCACAAGGGAAGAACAGGTGTCGCGAGGACAATTTTTTTCACCTATATATTTTGAATACCTAATTATTTTTATATTCTACTAATAAAATCCAGTCTGACAGAAACACACAATAAATAAATTCTGATTACATACTCTAAATTAATTACTGATTACAAAAAATAGGCAAATTGAATTTTAACATGACAATGCTTAGCTAAGTATTGGTATATTTTCAATTTTTTTTGGGCTATGAGCACTGGAGGGATGGAGCAGATTAGGCAAGAAAATATATAATCCCAGATTTTTTATTTATACACCACTAATATTTGGAGTTCATCTTATTCGTACCCCTAAGTGAAGCTTTACACGCAAAGATACCAGAAATGCACAAAAATCGTATATGTTATTCTCCATTTACCATCCTCTCTCGTCTCTCTCCCCAAAAAAATCATTGAAATCGCATCATCTGATATTAGTATAGCTACAATGACAGCTATGGATGAACGGTGTATATACTAAAAGTACATCTACGCATTACCTAGATTTATAGTTGAAGGGTGTTGTAATACCTGTTGTTTTTTTTTAATGTTTCTGTGGTTCTCAGTTGTTATATTATGGTTACGAACATTACTCAATATTGTTGACGCGCATTTTGTAAAAATTTCATCGAAAACAAGTAAATGATAATCACAAGAAATAGTTCAAACCTTTTAAAACTTTCACATGCAAATTCAAAATAATACATGGCGAATGAGGGGTTGAGAGACCCTTCACACAAAGCTAACAAGTATCATGCTTTTTTTCGAGTCAATTAAAGAATGTTCTGAGCGCATTCCAAGAAATCATCAGTTTTTCTGTTATTATTTTTAACTTGCCAGCTATTTCTTTCCTTTCAAGCACTGTGCAACCTTGGTTAGTTTCTATGAAGAGGAGAGGAGAAGAGGAGGAGGAGGAGAGGGGGGAGGGGGGGAGCGACACAATTTGAGTTGCAGAATGTTGAGAACTAGAAAAAAAAGATGGCGATTTATATCAATGTAGATGTATCTGAAAATCAATATTACCGAAATAAAATCCTCGTATATAAAAAGTTTTTTCCGCCAATCTACTTGCACATGAAGAACATTGATAATTCGCTGAAAAGGGCGATGAAAAAGCAGTTTATAAATAACGAGGGAAATGTCCTTCCAGCAATAGTGATCTCAGGGGAGAGGAAGGGATGGCTGTGATTTTTGGCTTTGCTTTTCATGTTCATTTATGCAAACATTTGTGAAAAAAACTTACATGATTCCTATCTACTGCACAAATTATCACGAGCCAGTAATGTGATTTTTTCTGCAATGCAACTGAAGTCAATTTTTCAGTGCACCATGTGATTTTTGCTCAATACATTTACCAGTATATATTTTTTCTGAGGTTCTCAACAAACAAGCACAGCTACTTTTACATTCCGCTCTAGGTTAAAAGGGGATAAAAAGATGTAAAAGATTTGTTGTCATAGCTTCTAAAGAGAAGATGTAGTTGTTAGCACCAGTAAGTACCGGATAGGAAGGGAAAATCATTATTTGAGAGTTGATTGCTTTTGTTAAGTGCTTTATACCAAAGCAGATTATTGGTGAGTGTTGTACCGAATGAATGGGGAGTTGATAGAGGCTGGAATAGAAATATTGGAGCTTGAGTCGTCGTTTATTTCATGTAAGCGGTTATTTTTTTTTTTTATGAGACTGGAATGTGAAAATTCGATTGTACCTAATTAGGCAAACAAAATCCCACATTAAAACTCAAAAGTTGGTTTCTTTTATCTTTTTTTTTTCTAAGCTGGTTTATATTCATATTTTTTGTTTTTTGTTCTTTGCTTGTAAAACACGCCAAAAAAAATAGGATTGAGTATAAAAGGCAGGTAGGAGCGACAATAAATGCAAACAGAGCGAAGGCAAAAAAAATTTTTTTTCTACCGAAGCGGTAAAATACGGAGCAGCGCGGAAAAATACGAACTAAAACTTTCTTCTTGGTTGGTCTTTACGAACTGTCAAGAACTCGCTAATCTAAAGATAATTTATAGCAGAAATATTAACAGTGGAACGGGTATATATTAAAACAAAACAGCGACAAACATAAGGGTAAAGCTGGAACTAAGAACAAAAAAGGATGCTGGAACACTTTCTTGGAAGACCTTCTGTGAGGGTTCGAAGGTGGCAGGCGATAATAGTTGTTATTCTAGGGTAAGTACATCCGGTTAACTTTTGTTGTGTATTTTGCCTCCCGATACAGTTGCTTGTAGTCACCTGCTATCAACGTTTGGTTTTTGTTTTTATCCTTACCCCATACTTACCTTTCTCACTATAGTGAACCTTTAAAAAATAAGATTTACTTTGTGAATTAGTATGGGTTGGTACTAACTTGAAAAGGTGATATTATTTTTGTAGAATCCTTGTGCTCAGAAGGAAAAGAACCCCTGGTATTATAAAAAACATAGAAAGAAGGCTAGGTGCGTGTTTTTTGTTTGTTTTATCATCCTAGCAAGTATTTTTCGGTTAGAAATCCTAAGCAAACGGGTATAAATGCAATAATATAATAGGTAAAACACCGATTTGGAAGGCACTTGTAGTATGGTCAGTTTTTGTGCATATCGTCAGGCATGGTGATGACATACTAGGAATAAGCGGTAATTTTTAAACAAAAATATTGTTATACGATTTCTTGATAAAAATATAGAAATGTTATTAGGCGAGAAAATAATGCAAAAAGCCTGGGTTAGCACTAAGTCAAGAAAATACTCACCAAGCAAATACTTAAAATAAAACACTACAAATAGCTCCTGAGCCGCTCAGGCAAAGTTATTCGAGAAACTTTTTTAGAGCAGCATATATTTTGAACGCAATGGATGCCGGGTTCTGGACAGCAATGTATTTTAAGCCCGCGATCTTAAGACATATATTTTCGATGCTGTTCACGTTTTATTACCTTCTAAACCCGAGAAGCGCAGAGGAAAAAACGAGAAAGTTCAGAGCTCTAATCACTACAGAACATCTTCGCGTATCTTGGGGGAAACCAGTGGATAATCCGTTTTTGAGATTTTTAAGGTGGTGTGGTTCCCCAAAACTCGATGTACGTGTTTGCACGTACTTGCCTGACGAAAGGAACGACTTTAGCAAAAATTACATGCATTGTCAGAAGAATGCGGTCAAGCCGTGGCACCTAAAGTATTGGACAGATTATGATCCGAGCTTTGGGATCGAGGGTAAAAATAAGTCTTCAGAGTCGCGTGACAGTGGTGGTATATTTTCTGAAGACTCGTCATTGACAAGATTTAGTGGTACAAAGCCAGCACTGTGTTACATAATGTTTGCTGATTCAATCGAAAAATACAAAAAGACTAAAAAGATCATTCTGGACTATCCTGGTGGAGGGTATGTCTCAATGAGCCCACCATGTCATGATGACTATCTTTCGCAGTGGGCAAAAACAACTGGTGCGATAATTGTAAGTGTGGATTATGGAAAAGCGCCTGAGCACCCGTATCCGTATGCAATTGACCAATGCTTCGAAGTGTACAAAAGCTTGGTAAAATCAAATGGAAAATGTATAGGGCTTGAGCTGAGTGATGATGAGAAGATCGAAATAGTTATAGTTGGAGATTCAGCAGGAGCAAACATTTCAGCAAGCGTAATGTTCAGAATTTTGGAATCAGAGGAGGAGATGCCGCTTCCAAAAGGGATTATCTTTGTGTATGGCTTGTTTGACTTTGACATTCGGTCATGGATGACAGTAAAAGAAATGGATTTGGTTACAGGTGTTGCTACTGTCGCAAAAAAGAATGCAATTTTTAAGGGTGAAGATGGTGGTGTTGATATATTAGAGCCTAAAAATCATTTAAATCACGTTTCGCCGTTAGAACTTGACAACAAGTCAGTGTCTAGGCGATCGACGTTGTGGTCTAAAGACACTAGAAAAATTGCAGATAAGATTCGGTATGTCAAGGAGGATATAAACCCAGAGGAGTATTCACCCTCCGAGTCAGACTACAGAGATAGTGAAAGCGATAGTAGAAGTGAAAGTGAAAATGAGGGTGATGATGATGATGAAAGTGAAGGTGATGATGATGGCGAAAGTGAGGATAAAGGTGAGTTTAAAAGGAGAGGAGGGGCAGGGTATCATAAAAAAAGAATTTCTGAGGATATTTCTAAAATTGGAGATCAGGATCAAATTAATCACGCAAATATGGCACATCCAATAAACGATATATTTCAATCCTCGGCTAGAAGACCTCAGTCACAACACTCAAAAAAAAGTAGAGATGAAAACCACAGACAAACTCTGGATGCTGACAGCAACAACATTTCGAACAGCTATCGTCTCACTATGACAAGCAAGTTTGTTTATTTCAACGATATGATACTTTCACCGGAAATGATGAGAGCCATGGCGTTGCTTTACATTGGACCCAACCCCTCTCCAAATTTTCAAAAGGATTACTACTTTTCACCCATAGTCGCGCCAGATGAGTTGCTTGCGAGATTTCCAGATACATATTTTATGTGTGGTGAGAAGGACCCTTTAGTCGATGATACTGTTATTTTTGCGGGGCGGATTCGTGAGGCGAAAGCCAAGGTTAGGGCACAAGTTATTGAGAAGCAATTAATGACCCAGAATGCCGGGGTAGAAAGCAAAACCCAGCCAGAAAAAGCAAACTCCAGCGCTACTTCTACCACCAAAGCTGCAGCGGAGGATCTTGATTTGAAGAAAAATACTGCTAGCGAACAGCCACCATCGTTTGAGGAAGGTTCTGTAGCTGAAAATGACTCACGTGATTTCCATAGATTTGAAAAAGCAAGTACGTATACAAGTGACACATCTTCTAGCCATCATAACATCAAAGATTCCAACAACGTCTTACTAAATATTGAGGGAAGGATCCATCCTGATCGAAAAAGAATTTATCGCAGCGTGGTGAATTTCCAAAACCACAAGGAAATCGATAAGCAGAGATGGGAAGGCAAAAGAAAAGCTCAAAGCCGCGATAGATTGAATAAAGACATCATGTACACAGATGATCCTGAGTTAATGAGATCTCAGTTTTATATTGGTGATAGTAGTAGTAACCCAACGAGCGCCGAAGTGAGTGATTCCGACTCTGGGTATTCGCCCCGTGGAAGCAAAAGCTCGCGCGAGATGTTTTTAAAATCATTGAAAATGACAAAGTTTGACGGCAGAAATAACGAGAAGAGCGGGGAGATGGAATTTGTCCGGCTTTCTAAATATGCGCTCGAGGAGGAGAATATGCTGAATAAGCAGTATAGACAGGATACCAAAGAGGGAAACATCAGCGGAGCAAAAGACAAAGGGCTATGGGATTTGAATCTAGTGAACTATGATGATACTGCGGCACCGCTGTCACGAGTTACCTCCAGAGCTAGTCTTCTGCACGAGCCGACATCAACATCGGTTAGCGGATTTCCTCCCATAATGCCTACTGCCGACTTGGACACTGCTGCACTATTAGCGGAAAAGTCCGAGTTCTCTCCTGTACTGACTAACCACTATGTTAGGGAGGTGAATATTAAGAATATGGAGCAAATATGCTCCACCCCAATCAAAGTCAAATTGTTAGAGGGAATGTCCCATGGGTTTATGCAGATCGGGTCTATTTTTGCGGATGCTCAAGCTGCAACAAACAACTTGTGCGATTGGATAATGGAGCTTCTGGACAATGATGGCCATATTGATAATTATAATCGCAGGCGCGGCTACTACAATATGTATTGTAGTAGTAGCAGAGCAAACTCGAGCTATGATCTTTATAGTGTTTATGGATCTGAGGTCTCGTTAAGCGACCATGATTATAATGACGATATACCATCCAACAAATCAGAAAACTTCTTTTCCGCTCGAAAAGTCAATGATAATGGCCATAGCAGCCCAAAGAAAATTGCAGCCTTTTCGGCTCTTCAAAATGTCAATCCACAATCAGCACTGAATCCCTTGCAAGGTATCGTAACTAACATCAAGCATGAATTTGCCAAGAGTTTAGGACTTTTAGATCATCCTACTCCTTCGGTTTCAACTCCAAATACGCCCGTTCCTGAAGATAGTTTGCCAAAATACACTCGACAATCCCATGATACTGAAAATCATTCTAGCATTTCCTCTTCTTCGGTTTCCTCCGCGTCTTCTACATCACCAACTGGCAAGTCATCTCATGAAAAAGATAACGATATTTCCAACACCAGTTCGCACGCTACAGATAGCAAGTCGCTTG
>LSSK01000831.1:0-10429 GCA_001969505.1 Zancudomyces culisetae | reverse complement strand
TGGTTTACTAAATATATTTAGTTTGAGTAACAAATGAAATTCAAGGTAAATTTTTTGATTCGAGAAAAGAAAAAAAAAAAGAAAAAAAAAATTTTTTTTATATATATAATATGATTTTTAGTGTGATATAGTTTTACAGAAACGATTTAAACATTTCGATTTAAAAAGAAATAATTTGTCTAGTAAAAAAAATATTAAAAAAAAATATATATTATATACAAAAGTTTAAACTAGATTTACAATATCATTTTTTAAAAAAAAGGGAAAAAAGGGAAAAAAGAGAAAAAAGAGAAATATAAAAAATGTCGATATCCGAACAATTGTACCGAATGAAAACGGTTGACCGAGCGGCAACCAGTGAGGCAGCACAGTTCCAACGTGCATCACTGTTGTTTGATTCGAGGCAGGCAGGAGATATGAGTATGGAGGATATATACGAGATTGGAATAGAAGGGTTAAGAGAACTGATTAGCTTAGAAGAAAGCATCAGTAAAGCAGGAACTGGAGTAGGAGTAGGGGTAGGGGTAGGGGTAGGAGCAGAAAGGGTGAAGAAAGAGAAGAATAAGAAGAGGAGTGTGTTTAAAAAGTACGAGACTACATTGTTGGGACCAGGGAGTATATATCGGGACAGAATATTGGAGGGAGCAGATTCGAATAAAGAGTTGGATGAGGAGATTAACGAGTTGTTGATGGATCTTGCGCCATATTTTTTGGTACGGTCAGCGACCAAGGTCTTGGAATGGTTGGTGAGAAGGTACCGGGTTAATGAGCTAAATGTGGAAATGTTGGTACAGACATTTATGCCATACCATATGAGTGAGGAGTATTTGGTATTATTGGGGGCGATTAGATTTCCTACAGAACTATTGGTTGATGCAAATAAAGGAGGAGCAAGCGCAAGTGGGAGTGGGAGTGCAAAATACAAGTATTTAGTGGCACAAAGAAAGAGTAGAACGGTATTGGATCGACAAACACTTCTTGGGCAAATGCGACACGATGAATCGGTATTACGGGATATTAATACAAATGTCTATAATACCACGATGGTACATGGTAAGGGGCACCAAGCGTTGTATACAATGTATGTGGCACTGAATGTGGAGTACTTGGAGACGGTGAAGCAGTTGAGTGAACAGCAAGCCGAGTATTTTGTTTCAATGATAATCCGAGGGATCAACAAGGCGAATTCAACAATGTCTAGTGTTAAAAAGAATCAAGAAATTGGGACCAATAATGATATGATTGAGTCGTTGATGGAATACCAAACAGCAAATTTGATAATATTGAGTACTCTGATGTTTGAAAAGAGTCAAAATTTTACACTTGAGCTAATTCTGCAAATTTTCCAGACGGTTAGCAAGAAAATAATGGATAAAAGTCTCAAGACCAAATTCTTAACCATGTTGATGTACCATCAACTAAGAGTACATGGAACTAGTCGATTTAATAATTTGTTGTTACTATCAACAACAAAAACAACTGATTCTAATACCAATTCAAATTCGGGTAATTATGCTAATAATCAAGGTTCTGGATATTTGATCAAGGAATTGCTTAATAATGGAATTGTAAAGGAATTGATAAAATCCTTTTTGGGATTGGTATCAGAAAATGAACAACCTACACTTGGAACCTTGGGGTTGATACTAAAGGCGATGATAGAATTGAGTATAAAGTATATTGCTGATGGTGATAAGTATGTTGTTGAATTATTGACAGAATTGGTGAAATCAAAAGTATTTTCAAAAATCAACACGATAATTTATCAAAGTGGAATTGAAAATGGAATTGAAAGTGAAAGTGAAAGTGCAAGTGGAAGTGGAGTTGAATGGAGTAAAGAGTTGGTAAAAGAATACTTGCAATACATGATTGAAAATGAAGATTCCAAAGATGAACAAGTAATAAATATTGGTTTACAAATCAAACAAATTGTAATGATGGTATTACTTGAACAACAACAACAACAGCAACAAGAAGAAGATAAAGAAAAAGAAAACGTTGGAAATATAGTAAATCTGATTACTGAAACAATATCCGAAATTATAAACAACAATAAAAAACAAAAACAAAAAAACAAAAAGAATATGGGTAATAAAATGATGACAAAGATATATGAATTGGGAGATGATTTAATGAACCAACTATTTAACTATTCAGATGAAAATACACAATCATCGGAACAACAAAAACAACAACAACAACAACAAGGAGGAGGAGGGAAAAGAAATAATAAAGATAACAAGAAGAATTCTACACCAGCGATTTCACTGATGTACATTAAAGAAATCAAAACCAGTCTTTACTTGGGATTGAATTCCATTAATGATGAACATGTACGGTTAATAGCAACCAAGGAATTAATAAAACTTGTTGATCAATACAACATTTCAAACTCTCACGATGATAATGATAATGATGGTAATAAAGGTAATACGGTGGTAAACAGAGAAGTTTCCAAGTTGTTGAGTGATAGATTGCAGAATGAAACAAGTCTAGAAATATTGTATACCATTATTGAAAATATTCCATTTGATTTGATTAAGGACAATATTGAACAGATTATAGTTGAAAAATTACCAATCTACAATAATAAGAATGAAGAAAAGGAAAAGGAAAAGAGTTGTTTGGATTATATAATTTCAGAATATAATTCAGCAACATTATCTAGCCAAGATTCTCAAAACCAAAAGCTGGAATATACAAGTGGATTGATAACTAGGATTGTTGAGTACACCAAATTACTCGACAATCCCGAATTGGAAGTGTTGGTATTAACCAAGTTATTCAAACAATCCAGCAATTCAAAACAATTCAAGATTGTAAATAATACTACCAATAATAATAATAACAAGAAAGAATCAAGTGAAACAACTGTGAATTATGATTTGGAAACTATTATTCAAAAACTATCAAGTTGTAAAACTTGTAAATATCAACTTGTTGATTTACTCTTGATAACATTATCATTATCTAGTCAACAACAACAACAACAACAACAACAACAACAACAACAACAACAACAACAACAACAACAATCCAATGGGTTAAATGGTAATAGTGATAGTGATAGTATTATTACACAGAGTATTGAGTGGTTTAAACAATATGCTCATCTAATAACCGATACTGATAACCTCATGCAACTCATTTTCGATAAATCTAAATTGCTAGAGTATATTATTATTTCAACTGATATTACCAAAAATGATAATAGTGATGGAATTGAAAAAATCAAGGCAATGGTTGGACTATATATTATGGTTGAATACTTGATGAAACAATGTCAATCTTTTGCTTCAACAACTAGTAATAGTAATAGTAATGATAATGATAACCAAAAGGTAAATGAAATTGTTGCTACAATATTCGGTACAAAATGTAACGTACTTGATATTCCAACTATTGTTGAAAATATTATAACCAAATTGGATGGAAATGCAAATACAGTTTTGGAATTATTGGTACATTCTAGTATCAATTTAACCACCACATCCTTTGTTCCAACAACAACAACAACCTCAACAACCTCAACAACCTCAACAACCTCAACAACAATTTCAACAAAGACAACAACGACAACTGATAGTATGATGATAAAAAGGGCAATTTTGGAAATATTAAAAGCGGTTGATGGGATTTTAATCAAATATAAAAACACACAATCTACAACAAAATGTCAATTTGATTTGGAATCATTGACATTGTTAATGTTTGTACATTTGGTTAGTAAATTGAGTGATGAGATTTGTTTGACAGCTTTACAAATTCTAACTAGTATATACAACAATTATCGCAACTCTATCATCAACAACAAAAACAATGATGGTGTTTATAGTCAGATTTACAAATTGATTCAAGTATTTATTATTTCATTCCCAACCTCCAATCTAACGCAAAATCAAAAGCAAAATCAAAATCAAAACCAAAAGCAAAGTGTTATTTTGGTGGAAAATTCAAATTTAATCAAGGAAATTCTATTGAAAAATTACAAGGTCTTTAGATTACATGCTAATTACAAGAGTATTAAAAAGACAATTCTTAATTCACAACTTGTCGATTTACTAGTTGAACAAATTCTCTTGTTAATATCATCTATTCAAACTCAAACTCAAACTCAAACTCAATCTCGGTTTAACAAACAATCTATTGCTACTGGTTTGCTTAATGTATTGAGTGGTGGTGTAGTTAATACATCAAACAACATGCAATTATTGGATCAAAGTATTCAATTTAATGTTGATCAATCTCTATTCACAGATAATTTGACGACTGGTTTGGTATCATGTTTAACTTGCGATAATCTTGCACTTCAAGTCAATGATAATGATAATGATAATGGTAGTAATGGTGGTATTTGTTATTTGGATAAATTTAAACAATATCTAATGCAAATTCCTACCAAATACACATTCCCAATTCTTGTAGGCAATTCTCAACTGGTTACTTGTTTGATTTCAGAACTGTTTACTTTATTCACTGGAGATGAATATAATGCAAAGAGTGATATTTATTCAATATTTTCAAGTATTGAATCTTATCAAATTACTCTAATCTATGAAATTCTAAACTTTATCAAATCCTCTTTATCCAACAACAACAACAACAACTCTAACAACAATAGTAATAGTAATAGTAAAAAGAAGAGTAAAAAAGAAATTAAAACTACCAAGATTGATAGTAAGGGTAATGATAATAAGGATAAGGATAAGAATAAACTAAAGAATTTGGAATTTTTCAATATGGTATTTGAATCACTTGCCAATACATTTTCACCAACAAATGTAAAAACCAATAATAACAACAACAACAACAACAACAACAACAACAACAACAATAACAATGGAAATGGAAATGGAAATGAAAGTATGGTACTTTTACTTCCATTATTTGATATTTGTCAATTACTATGTGATCAATCATCAATATATTCAGAAGGAAAAGAAACCGAATACATTAAAAAACTAACACTAGTAATGATAAGCAACGTACTTGACCAAACAACGACAGTAGATCCAGCTTTGGTCTCTCTAAAGAGCGAGGTAATTATTACATTAATGAAATCATTTTGTACTAGTCAAGACCAAAAATACTTTTTGGAAATCCAATTGGCAGGAATCGATGTTCTAGCCAAACTGTTACGCCATGATTATTCCAACCCTCAACAATCAAAGAGTTTGGAAACTATGGCTATTACTTTGACTAACCAACTTGTCATTATTCTTTCGTTTTTGGGTAAACATTACCAAGATCTTGTTGATAGTGGTGGTGATGATGATTATAACCGTATTGTTGAATCTGCAATTACTCGACTTGTTCCAAATCTTTTACTTGCCCAACAACATCAACTTAAAATTCAACCTCAAAACCATCTTCAACATAACTTTAAAACTCTAAAACATTCTGCAAATAATAATAATAATAAAAGTACAAATATGAATGTAAATGTAAATACAAATGTAAATGTAAATGTAAATGTAAATGTAATTGATCTCGTATTGAAAATGTTTATTGATCTACTCATTTATACTCCTAGAGAAAAACAACTACACTTGTTTATTTGTCTATTAAACACTCTACTCTCTACAACAACAACAACAACAACAACAATTTCAACAGCAAGGACAAAAGTTTTAATTGAAATCTTTACCAAATTATTTACTTTATTATCAACAACTCAATCCTTCTCAAATACAACTTCTACTGATCATTTGGATTATTGTCAATTTGGTATTGATTTATTTATTGCCTTGAATATACAAACATTATCTAATCCTAATGCATCTCTCAACTATAACAATAATCAAGGTGATCATGATGATGATGGTAATGATGGTGATGATGGTGATGTTTTAAAAGAAAATGTAAACCTTTTATTGTCAATCATTTACAACTTGTTGAATAATATTCCTCAATTATCTGAAAATATAAACAATACCGAAAATAATACTAATAAAAATACACTGGTGATGATTTCTAAATTATCAAATCTGATTCCAACATTCTTTACATTTAACCAATCGACATCAACTTTATCTTCTACCAAACACAACATCAACATCAAATCTAAATCTAAATCTAAATCTAAAACCAAAACCAATAAAAAGACAAAGACAAATACAAAGATTAGACTTAACGATGCTAATATAATCAAATTACTACGAGATATTCTTTTGATTATATTACCTCTTGAATCTGTTGACTCTTCTTTACCTCTAGAGAAATCTGGTTTAGATTTAAATCAAATTATTTCCAACTTGTTGTCATTACTAGATGGAGTCGGTCAAGCCAGTGTTCTTGAAACTTTGGTTACTAGTATCTTTTCTAGTCAACAAATTTCCCAACCTACCAACAAAACTTTACAAGTAGTGGTTGGATTTAAGGCTCTGGAATTATTCAACAAGTATGTTTTACCAAACCAAATCGATGGAAATAATCTTGTACAACTCTTATTACCTACAGATACAGATACAGATACAGATACAGATACAGATATCAATATGTTTAAAATCAAAATTCTTTGTATAACCAAGTTATTCCAAATTTCTACAAATCCTATTTCTATGGAACTAGTTGACCAAGCTCTATCAACTTTTACATCCTCTAATCTCGACACCAATGTCAATACAAATGCCAACGTAATATTGTTGTTGTATTCAACTATTATTAAACAATATGGAACTAAAATCATTAAACATTTCAACAAATTAATTGATCAATCTATAACTATATTATCACGCTTATCAGAAAACAATAACAATAACAATAGTGAAAATAACGGTGGTAGTGATAATGTGGAAGAATTGCAAGTAATTTCCAGTAGAGTTTTACAAGCTGGATTTGAAACACTTCCTCAATTCATGACGGTATTTATTCCCCAACTAGTTTTGATTCTTGGAACTTGTTCATCACCATCATCAATATCATCATCATCATCACTACTCGATAAAAACAACTCTAATAAAATGATTTTCGAATTGATGTACAAGACTAATAACGAACGATTATTAACAACCATTTTAAATACCAAAACTATTCAAGGTCAACGGTTACTATTCAGGTATTTGAATCTTGTAGTTGATGATCCACAATTACTAAACAAGTATAAAAACCTGATTTTCAAATATTTGGTAAAACAACTAACTAACAATGTCCAAATCAATGATAATAATAATGATAAAGATAAGGATAATGATGTTGATATTGATACGTTTATCCTCTTTTTATCTAAAATGAATGTTCATGATTTGGGATTATTCTTTAATACCTTTATATCATTATTTTCAACAAACCTCAACAACAACAACAATAATAGTGGTGGTGGTGGTAATATTGAAATTATGAAATTATTAACCCAAGTTATAATCACTCTATTTGATAATTTCAAATCAATCTTTTGGCCAACATTTTACAACTCTTCTATAATCTCTTTTATTTCTCAAAACCAATCCAACAATAACAATAACAACAACAACAACAACAATAATAATAATAATAATAATAATGTGTTGTTGAATTGTTTATCATTATCTATTACAAATACAGAGGATAAGACCAAGAATAACACCAAGAATAATACAAAGACCAAGAATAATATTACTACTATTAATTCATTATTGAAATCTTGTCTTGATATAATATCATTTTTCATCAATTACTCTCCACCACTATTAAACCGAAACATCCACGATATTATTAATAACAATAACAATAACAATAACAATGATGATGATGATAATAATGGTAATGGTGATTTAGTGGATCCACAACTTGTTGCTTCAATCTCTCTACTTTTCAACCTTGTCTTCAAATCTTATCAATCAAACTATCCTTCTCCTTCTTTTACCCCTGATTTGCAACAATCTTATTTGAATTGTTTCAATTCCTTTTTCAACTTTTTCCATGTTACCAATAACCAAGATACTCTTAAATCATTCCTCTTGTCATCAATCTCTTCCTCTTCCTCTTCTACTACTATTTCCTCTTCTTCTTCTTCTTCTTCTTCTGATGGTGATAATGATAGTGGAACTCTTGATGATCATCTTGTCATCTTACTCAATCACTTCTTTTCTTGTCTTCGTGAACACGCTTTATTATTCCTTCCTGATCTATTACCCTCACTTATCTCAATCAACTTTTTCGATTCCAACTCTAACTCCAACTCTAACTCTAACTCTTCTTCAACTAATTCAAAGGAATTGTTTATTTCAACAATTGAAGATTTATTAGGTGAACCTTTATCTTCTTATTTATCCTCTGCTTATTAATTCTTTTTACTTTTACTTTTACTTTAATCTCTTTAATAATATAATATAATATAATAAAACATTTATTTATTTTAACAACAAATCTATCACTCTTTCAATCCTAAACCTCTTCATATCCCCATACGTCTGCCCACTCCCCACAAATAATATCGGCTTGTTTGTCAAATACATCATATTAATCGCCGCCCCAATCTTATCCTCTATTGTATCCACCTTTGTCAATATAATCCCTCCTATTCGCCTCTCCAAATACTCATTAAACTGCTTCAATTGCCCTATCGCCTCATTCCCCACCAACGCTTCCCCTACAAACACCACCAAATCCGGCCTATTCACCTGCACCAACCGCCCCAATGCCTTCATCAATGGCTCGTTATCTTGCTTTCGCCCCGCCGTATCAATCAACACTACATCATACCCCCCTTCCCCTGCCTCCCGTATCGCCTCTTTTGCTATTTCCGCCGCCTCCCTTCCATACCCTCTCTCAAACAACGTTATCCGTTCCCGCCCAAAATATCCCCCCAAGTTCCGCACATGCACCTTCAACTGCTCCACTGCCCCACTCCGGAACGTATCGCACGCCGCAACCATCACCCGATACTTATTTTGTAATAACCAATACCCTACCTTCGATAAATTCGTCGATTTTCCTACCCCATTGACCCCCAAAAACACTATACTATATACCCGCTTCTCCCCCTGAGCCTTTTCTATCTCCCACAATATCTCTCGTTGCTTTGTCGCCGTCAAAATCTTGCGTAAACTCTTGCCCATCTCCTCCTTTACCACCTGCTTAATATTCTCCATTCTCCCAAATTCTCTCCCTCGCATCTCCCTCACAAGTCCCTCCGATATTTGCTTAGCTATCTCACTCGCCACATTTTTGTCCACTAGTTGTGTATACGCCTTTTCGCTAATCACCTCCAACTCCTTTTCCTCCAATTTCCTCTTACTCAATCCTATTGCCCTTGTTATCCCTCTCAAATACCCTACTATCCCCCCTTTCTCCCCTCCTCCCTCTTCATCACTTTCTTCTTCTTCCTCATCCTCATCTTCTTCTTCCTCACTATCTCTTGATTTATTCACCATTAGTTCTTGTATTCCTTGACCATATTCTTCATCATTATTCCCTTTTCCTCCATTTTCTTTACTAAAATCATATTTGCTCATGTCCTGTTCATTAACCACACTTTTAATCTCATTGTCCCAAACTCTTCCCTCCTTTTTATCTACACCTTTACTTTTTCCTTTTCCTTTACCTTTACCTTTATCTTTGCCTTCTCCATTTCTTTTTTCTTTTCCCTTTTGTACATCTTCAAACCTTCGCATTACTTGTCTCTTTCGTCCAAATTTTTGAATCTCTTCGTTCTCCTCCTCATTATTCTCTTGGCCAATTCCTTCATATTCATGAATAGCTTGATCTATCCACCCTTCCACTTTCTTTCTTCTTTCCTCACTTGTCAATTCAAAAAGTACTTGGTGCATATTCTCCCGAATGCTACTACCACCACCCATCATCTTGCTACTCCGAGATTGTGCTTGAAATATTCCAGAACCCTGATTCCCACTCCTCTTACCTGCACCCGCTGTTGCCAAACTGATTTCTTTTCCCACTCGCTTGTTGATCCTCGTCAACAACTCGCTAATATATCCAAGCTCCACAATCTTTGGATATACCGCCATTACCATTATTCCCTTTTCTTTATCAACATTATAATCCACCTTGTACTCCCCAACCACTTCCCTTGCTCCCAAACCTCCTCCTCCTGCTCCTCCATCACTGGATGCTTTACCCGATCCCCCCACCCCCAAACTTACTAGTCCCACTCGCCCTTGTTCTTCAATAAGCCGTTCGATTATTTGTTCAATCCCTTTAACCCTTTCGTACTCGCAACGATATAGTAGTATTCCACCTACCGTCGATACCCTTATTTCTCCAAGCATTTTTCTATTTTTCTATTCCTCTATTTTTCTTTTTGTATATTTACTTTTCTTTTCTTTTCTTTGAATTTGTTTATTATTATAATATACTCAAACTTTAATTATTTTTCCTTTCTCTCTTGCTGAAAAAATAAAATTATAAACAAATAATAAATTAGTAAACTAGTAAACAAAATAGACAAAATATTTAAAAACCCTACAAGATTTGTCGAATTTTTATTTGG
>LSSK01000830.1:0-32544 GCA_001969505.1 Zancudomyces culisetae | reverse complement strand
GGGAAGGGGAGGAGAGTTTGGGAGGTGGGTTAAAAAAAATCGAAACATTCATTCTTTGCAGGTTTGCCCAGAATGATTGGAACGGATTGCTTTTTACAAGAAAGCCGTGCAAATTAGATTATCGTCCCGATGACTACACATCATGCATCACCTGCATCAACCCACTTTTTCGAAATTAAAAATTTTTTTTACGTTTTTGGGATGATAATGTGATAGTTGTAAAACAACAGTTGGTTCGCGCACAGTGGCTATGAAGAAATAGCATGATGTTCGTCCAAGTCAACTAAACACTATTCAATCCAATCCAATCCAATCCAACTTGGGTCAATTCGATTCCAAAAGCAAAATTAAATTGGACTTGAACTTGAACAAACGAGCATGTACCAGAACACAAATGCTAGACACGTCGATTTTTGTGGGGAGGAGGGTGAAGAGTATATTCAACTTCTTCCAGACTCTTTGCTTCTCGCCTTTACTTTCACGTCCCTTATCAATATAATACAGTATTACTAATCACGGGAAAAGTTTAATAGTGTTAAAAACAATAAAAAAGCAATAATGAATAGGTTCCTAGAACACAAAAGCACCAATAATACCTATCTGCTTGCTCCTGTGTGTAGGTTACACCCTAGCAGCTTAATCTGTTTTTCTGAATTTAATATATTCTCATATACAGCAAAAAATAAATCTGGTCGGGTGCCACCACTAACTGCAAGGCGCGATAGTAGCGAACAAAGGATAAATCCTGTTGCTTTAGGACAGTACCAAGCCGTTAGTTTTTATTGCAAATAAAGTTATAACAATCTTCATTCCAAGCAAAAGGGTATATATTTTTCATTGTTTTACTGCATTATATGATTGATTTTCAGTTCAATGGTGCAAACTAGATGCTGTATTTGGGATTTTTTTATTCGTAACACTCTTAGTATGTGGCGAATATACAAAGGTTCGCGTATCTGTTGATAAATGCATGGATTAACTCTTGGTTCAAGTTTGTTCATTTGTGTCACCCAAAAGCGTCACCCTACAGCTTCTTGTACGGGGTTTTCTAGCAGGACCAATAGACGAGCACCTCATTCTGGCTCAAATTGATGCAATGTATCTACTTTCCAAGTTGAAAGTATATGATAGTTGAGCAGTCCTTTTGTATTGGCGAGCAGTGCTGTCCTGAATTTGTACGGTAGTACATATTTTGGTATCTGAAGGCGAATTGCTCATTTGGGGAGTGTTTTTTTTTTTTGCATCCAATCTAGAATATGAATTAATTTTCCGTGCAGATTATAATTTATTCACGAGGAAATATCGGTTTTAGATAATTACACGAAAAAGTCAAAATTTAATAATAACTAAAAGGAAAAAACACCAACTTGAATGGATATCAATTTAATTATCTAAAAAAATCTGATTTTAGCGAACTGCGCATTGCGCTTTGGATATTTCTATGTACTATAACGCATCTCAAAAATAAGCATTCTGGATAGTGTTGGTAGCTGAGTCAATTTTCATGCATGATTTTAGTCTCCACACGAAGATAAAAAAACATCCTTTTCGTTCCTCACACCCTCCTGATTCTACAGTTTCAAAGTTTTCAAAAAAAAAAAACCATATAACCCTACAGCTTTTCCCTCTTTCCATTTTCTATCTTCTCTACAAAATAAAATTCCACAACTAAAATTATTTTTTTAGTAACAAAGTTAAAAGAACTATTAAAGTATCTGCACCTAAACAACCAAATACCCGAAAACAACTAAAAAGATGGCTCGTACAAAACAAACAGCACGCAAATCAACAGGAGGAAAGGCCCCAAGAAAACAACTTGCAACCAAGGCCGCACGTAAGTCAGCCCCAGCCTCAGGAGGAGTAAAGAAGCCACATCGTTACAGACCAGGTACCGTAGCACTCCGTGAAATCAGAAGATACCAAAAATCTACAGAACTCTTGATCAGAAAACTCCCCTTCCAAAGACTTGTAAGAGAAATTGCTCAAGACTTCAAGACAGACTTGCGCTTCCAGTCTTCAGCCATCGGTGCACTACAGGAAGCCGCTGAAGCCTACTTGGTAGGTCTCTTTGAAGACACCAACTTGGCTGCAATTCACGCCAAGAGAGTTACCATTCAACCAAAGGATATCCAGCTGGCACGCAGATTGAGAGGCGAGCGATCATAAGCAGCGGTTATCATTTCTGTTTGTGGTGTGGTGTGGCGAAGGAGAAAACTGCGATTATGTGTGACTTGCTTTTTGGTCAACAGCAGTTACATTCCTTATTACGATAGTATTATATAGTTGTGAGTATATTAGTATTTCTGTAGTATAGACTCATTGGTTTGTGTAATTCACAATAAACTTATTTCTCAAACTTGAGGGTATATTTGTTAACAAAAATGTTTTTTTGGCTTGGTGGCTGAAAGTGGGCTGCGTGCACAGCCTCGCAGGTTTGCTCATACAAAATTTATTGTATTAGAAAATAGCGTCAAAAAAAAAAGAGGAAAAAACAGCGCTAAAAAAATTTTTTTTGTAAGCATAACAATTTTTTACATTTTTTTGTTTTTTGTTGTAATTATGTCTATTAAAATACAGCTAGAGAATGCGTGTGTGTTGTGAGTTTTTGTGTGTATACACAGCCGAAAAATAAAGATGTAAACACACTTAATGCGTAAGGGTGGCAAAGTTGCGCAGATTGAGTGAGATCTTCTCGAGCGGAACACTAAAGCCGAGGAATACATGTGCAAAAGACAATATTCGCTCATCATCCGTGAGAAACAACTTGCGCCTCATAAAGGTATGTCTGCAAAGAGTCTCTGAAGAACCGGAATTGGAACCGAAATATCAAAAAAAGGAGGCTACGTCAATCGACCAGTAAGGGAGTATTATAGGTCTTACAACCCGCCCCACTTACTGAGCAAAAAGGGCAACAAGCTTCAGGTCCCGCTCTTGTCCATTTTTGCCGTAGAAAGAATGCTACAATGTAGCAGTCTAGCTTACGATTACTCTTTGCTTTTTGTTCTTGTGATGCAGAGTATCGTATAGATAACCCGAGCCCCATTCCTTCTCGCTCAACTTGTTTTTCTATTTTATATATTTAAATTTAGTTATTTTTATGTTCTATTGATTGCAGGAAAGCAAAGATATACCCGGACAGGGACTCTCTGGAAAATACTACTCACCTTTCCAAAAGTTGGCTCGCGATCTAAATGTGGCGTTTTTGTAAACAAAATACAAACAAAAAATGTTAGAAATATATCATCCTGTTAATTCTATCTATGAGAAAATGATATGCGCAATCCATCCACGCTGGTAGAAATCTTGTATGAAATTCGTACTTACCCTCAACTTCTAGGATCTCGACCTTCTTGCGGTCCCAAGTTAAAAGAGAGGTGTCAATCTATTTAAATTTTTTTAGTAGCATAAAAGTGATAAGAGCCGTTTCATCCCTAACAAAATAAATAAGAGATGTTCAACACATACCCCACTAACCGAACCGGGGCTTATTCTAAACGCTCTAGCTATTGATTGTCGTGGGATAGAAGGAAGAGTTTGGTAATTGCTATTAGATCCAGAGAAAACCAGCTCTCTCAATGTGGTACCTGGTTGTATTTTTACGTGTCCTATTTTTTTGTTGTTATAGAACGTAAGGTGTTAAAACACGATACTTGTTGACTATATACAACCATCATCTCCCTCCCTAATGGTAAAGGGTAAAACTCATCCATTTCCAGCATTACCTTTTATATTACTTATGAATGAATCGTAGAGATCTGGAATATCAATCTTCATCTTGTTTGGCTCATTTATTGGTGCAACATACGGATGTGTATACTTGTCATACATCTCTCCTATACCTCCATATGTTAGCAGATCCATCTCTCCTGAAAGTCTAAAGCATTTTTTTGTTGGAGCACTCATGTTCGCTAAATACTGAGTTTATTCCTAATCTTTTGTTGGCTGGTTCTTTTATGTCCCTTTGTAACAAAGATTATGTAGTAACTACTCTATAGTTATTCCCCTGAGTATGCCAAAGAATAAAAGGCCCGATTAACGAGTGTTTATCGCCGTAAAAATATTTATCTCTTATCAATCTATTTTTCGTTAATAAGACTTTTCAATATACGCACCACAGAAATACACATCCTGGATGACAAATTCATCTTTGTCCAGATTCCCTTTCCTCGCCATCTTTAAAAGATGAAAACAAAAACACAAGAAAGGTCATCTCCTCATCCACTCTACTTTTATCCCTCCATCTTTCTATCATTCCGTCCCTCCTCACCATCAGCACCACCAAAAAAAAATTTTTCATATAATCATTCCCATATATTATCAACTACTCCAACAGCCAAGCAAAGCATTACATCTCGCTTGGCAAATATTATCATCTATGTATTCAGTTTAAAAAGAATTTACCTGAAGCTCGAGAATATCTAGAGCAACAGAAAAATACAATTTTAGCCTCAAGTTTCTACGTGGTCTACTCTCTAGAACTCAGAAGTGTGGATCCCGCTCCCAAATCACCAATTGTTTTCGGATTACTCTGACCTTTAACGGTATATATTTATTAATACAAAGTATAGCACAAGTATCTATTCTTCTTTATGCTAAAAAAACAACGCTAAACTAAAGAAGAGTATATGTTTGTACCAAAAAAACACTCTTTCTTTTACTTTAAAATATTTTTTCCTTCCTTATTTTAAAGTATATTAATAAAAAACACCAAATTTTGCTATTCAAGAGAGATATTTTTTAATTTTTCCATTCTGAAAGTATATAAAACTTTTTCTAACTCTGAGAACTGAATTATATTATTTCTTTAGAAAATGGCTTTTTTTTTTCCCTTCAGAAACACATTGGCTCGAACTGTTTTTATACTAACTGCGCTTATCACTACAAAAAATGGTTAGCCTTTTCCTTACCAAATAATGTGAGCATGGCTACTCTACCCCTCAAAATTCCCGTTTGTATAACATTAGTTTTATGTAGTTTTATTGGCTATCCGTTTTAATGCATATTTATCAATTGGATAAAAATGTAATTCCCTACTTTACTCTTTGTAATATGATTTTTTGTTACATGCTATTGGTGAGTTTAAATGCTTTTTACTCATTTACTGTTTGCAGTAGTTCTATTTATTTAGAACATGAATTTACAGCATGATTTATTTAGCTTTACAACTAATATTTTATTCTGATAGCTCGCTTTATTTACTTTTTTGTATTTGGACGAAAATTCCAATGCGCTGAGAAAACAAAAGATTGTAGAAACTTGTCTTTGGTTGCCCTGCTAAGCTGAAAAAAAGCTTTGTATACTCATTTTTTTCGATCTATTGTGATACTTTATACTTTGTATTTCATGGGTCTCTAATATCATGCTCTAATACAGTGGATGAGGAACTAGAATATTCTGATTTCATTTCCCCAAAAAATTTACCCATACATTTCCATTATCACTGTTATATGTGAACAGAGGTAGAGGTTATGTAAGCGTAACTAGTTCACATGATGTGGTGTGATTCAATGTGATGAGTATTCTTATTTAGCCACTCCCTTCCCTTTTTTTATGGGGCACGTTGAAATTCCGCCAAATTCGGAAAATATTTCTTTTGAAGTTGTCCATCCCACACTTGGTAGATACAAAAAAAACACCAGTTGTCTCACCACTGCAGCCCCTTGATTTTATTCTTTATCATCAGCTTTATTTACTATTTTTATAGATATCACCTTGCTGTATCACCAGACACATCTGGATATCATAATCCCCCCCTACACTGCTCCCCCCAAAAAAAGCCAAGTCACAGGCATGTATTTTACTAGCTTAATTCTGAATTATAACTGGCATAATTTGGACAAAGCTGTAACCAGCCTTTTATTTTGTGCTCTGTTGTGTTGGACTGTTTTTCGTGCTTAAAATGCAAAAAAAGAATATCGAGTTATTCAAATTGCAAGAATAAAAGTGGGTGAGAAGTAAGGTAGTACCAATATATTGGTGGCCTATTCATGTTTTTAACAACACAAGTCACTCTTGGTTTCATGCAGAGTATCATCTGACTCTCTATTGTGTTCCATCAACCACAATTGCATGAAAATAGTTATAATGAAATGTTTCTCCTTCCCAATAAACGTCAAAAACGTACTCAAAAAAATATGTCTACAAAAAATATCAGCACCTGGGGAGGGGGGGAGAGAGAGTGAAAGAGTATAGCTACTAAATAAAGATATTCCACTCTTTGTACTATTGGAAATACAATTTTTCCGCACCATGGGCATCTATCTATTCACTACCATATTTAACGGTTCCTAGGTAGTGTTAGAATATCACATATCCATCACCCCCTTTTTCTTACTGGTCCCATTCATCAAAAGCGTAAAAACAAGTGTATAACTGTGAACAAGTGCCATCATTAGAATGTAAATGCTGCTAAAATATTTACTTACTCGGATACTGGCATCATGGGATGAGATCCAGAAAACGCTCATACTTTATCACTCTGTATCCAAACATGTATATACGTTAAATCGTATTTTTTTTCTACTAGCCTAATATTAGCGTGTTTGTAATAAGTGAAATAAACTATTATACAAAAATTCCAACGTATATGGCGTTGCATTAAACACAAATCTTAAGCCAACCTATTTGAATGATATAGCTACAGCATATACACAGTATACGAAACCCAGTTTTCAACCTCTTTTCAAGTGTTAATATTGGATATTAATCAAGTTTTGGAGTTTTTCTAAGATCTAAATAATAGATTATGCACATTTCTATGTATCTAGACACCAAGCTTTTTGATTCTGCCAGAATCGTAAAACGGCTTATTCCTGATTTGATCTGCATTTGAACTTTTTGACCGTTTTTGTGTTCTAGGCTTTTTTCTTTTTCTTTTTACAGCCAAAAATTTTTTTTGCGCTAATTGAAATTAATGCAGTTTAAAGCATAACCTAAAAAAAAACGAAAAGAATTAAATTAGGAAAAAAAACACTTGCCAATCAGTTAATAAACAAATATCAAATTTGCACATCAAGAGTTGTAATAAAAAAAGCGATTATTAGTACTTTTGTTTTTAGCTTTAACTGTTGAAAACATTCACAAGATACAAACATTCGATTAATAGTACGCAAATACAAAAAGCTAATATAGGTGATCGATTAAGAGCATAAAAAAACATTCCGATACGGAGGCGGAATTACAGGTAGAAAACACTAGGAGGAGCTAAACACTCGTGCAGGCTAATGTTAACTGCTTTACAGCGCATATCAAAAATATATTTAACAAAGCCAGGTTTTAGAGTATTGTCGAGTAGGGTTGGTAAAATTAAGTGTACAAGAAACACAGCTATAACATTTGCAAAAAATAAATTAATGAATTTTGCAACAAATACCGGCGATATCGAGGGAATAAGAACGGAGTCAAGGAAAAGGAAATCGGAGGATAACATCGAGCCCGGGCTTAAAAGTATGAGACTCGAAGAGCCAACTAGTAGTAAAATAAACAGTCACATAAAACTGACGGAAACCGAGGAGAGAATATGCAATCTTTTGGTGAAGGTGACAGACTTTATGAAGGAAAAGTATCCTTCTATACCACACATTCAGCTTAGAATAGCGGGAGGTTGGGTGAGAGACAAGGTATTTTTTATTTTATTTATTATACTTTTACACTTTGACTCCAACACTCGAAAAAACAAAAAGAAGCAAATCTATACTTGGGAATCCAGTAAACAAGTTCCTAAACAAACAAAGGGGGTAAAATTATTCTAAAAAAATAGTTGTTGGGAAAGGATTCGCATGACATAGACATAGCAGTGGACTTTCTTTCAGGATTTGAAATGGCCAAGTATGTAAACGAATATTTAGAAATACATGGCCAGTCCGCAAAAAAAGTATCAAAGATTCAACAAAACCCGGCACGCTCGAAGCACCTAGAAACAGCGACAACTATGATATATGGCTCATCTGTTGATTTTGTTAATCTAAGAAGTGAATCATACAATGAGGATAGTAGGATTCCACACAAAGTCGTAAGTATCACTGCAGCAAAACATTGGTTGGTGTATGTACTCTGGTGTAAAAAAAAAGATTAATTGAAACATTTATAATCTAAAAACGATGAAATAGGAATTTGGAACACCCCTAGAGGATGCATTGAGGAGAGATATCACCATAAACAGTTTGTTTTACAACATAGCCGATAGGGAGGTTGAGGACTACACAGGCCACGGCTTGAACGATCTGGCAGAGGGAGTCATAAGAACGCCGATCACACCATTCGAGACGTTTAGGGATGACCCCTTGCGAGTATTAAGAGTAATAAGGTTTGCCAGCAGATATAGGTTTAAACTTGTGGACCAAATCGGATTGGCCCTGAATAGCGAGGATATAAAAAGAGATTTCAGAACTAAAATAAGCAAAGAGAGGATTGGTGACGAGATCACGAAGATTCTAGAAGGTAGTATGGATATATTTGTTTATATTGATGCTCAACCTTTCTATTTCCACTACTTTTCAGTTGATCGTTAATATCCTGACTGTTGCATTTCAACTCTATTTTAACCCTGTTGCTATCTTTTAAAAATTTTATAGGAAACACACAGATCGAAGCAATAGAATTGATAGAGAATTATGGCTGGTACTTTACAATCTTCCAAAAACCCGAAAGAATTAACTGCGATAACCATCTAGAATCATATCTGGCTGTATCGGTTTCCAAAAACATCAACTTGTAAGTTTATTGCGAATTTCCAAGTATCTGTATATATTCCACGCCTTTTTTCCCCATGGTACCTCATAAGAGTATGAAGGTAGCATATACACTATTTGTATAATAATAATAATAATAATAATAATAATAATAACTTTAGAATCCAAGAAAAGTTCCAATGTACGTTTGACAAGGCCCAGTTGAAAATTCTCTATATGGCTGCGTTTTTATTCCCATACTATCCTTGTAAATACGAGAGGCTCAGCAAAACACATTTGGTGGTACCTTTAATAATAAAGGAGAGCATAAAACTAAGCAACCATGATAGTGAACATACGGAGACCATATTTAGGGCCGTTGAAAAGGTCATGCCATTAGCCAACAAAAAACTCGACAAAACTGACCCAAAGACAAGAGTAGAGTTGGGTCTGATAATAAGAACGATTGGCCCACTCTGGCATTTGGCTATTTTGTTTACTGCTGCTGTCGAAATGACATTAGGAAAGCCAACAGCCGATGCATTTAGCGAGTACACACACCTGATAGATACTGTGACCCAACTTGGACTTGATAATGCTTATTCACTAAAGCATGTTCTGGATGTAAGTTATTATCATTTGTTTTTTTTATACATAACAGTTCCCATAATAGGGAAAACGGGTAGTTAGCTCTTCCTCACTCCCACCCAAAAAAATACTAGAAACCAAATCAAAACGCTAAAACCAAAATGGATATGTAGGGCAAAGCAGTTTCCGTTCTATTGAAACTCAAACCAGGACCACAAATCAAGGAAACTCTTGATGTTGTCATGGAATGGCAACTAGAGCATCCAACTGGGACAGCAGAGGAATGTAAAAAGCATATTCTGGCCCTAAAATCAAATAGCGATTCCTAGTTGTTGAGCCGGTATTGATATCTAAATAAAAAAATTAAAGTTCAGTTATTGTTAATATTGTTACCACACTACCTTTGGCTTGATTTAAAATACCGAGAGGTGTAAATTAGCAATAAAGTAAAAAAAGAATTGCTTAAATGGAGAAAAAAACACCAAATAAAGTGTTGATGTACTTACCCGCATTTTTTACATTTATAAAACACAGTTTGCCCTTCATCGGCTGATCTCATTTGTAGGGTGTAGAATGTCATTTGTGTATTGAAACATTTTGGACAAGTCTCCTCAATCTATTTTAATATATTTCGTTTGTTTTTGATTATTATAGTAGTAGGTTCGGAATAGTAACATAAATAGATAGCTGAATCTAATTTCAAAATGAAAAAACAATAGTAAAATACATATCACGAAGAAAGTTACTTACAGTAGCATCTTGACTTTCTTCGGTAGTTTGAATATTTGAGCTCTTGTTTCTTATTTCATTCGGGAAGTTGCTGGTTTTTGTGACAATTGGAATGTTTTCGAACTCTATTTTCAAGTACAATAAAAGGAAGGTTGGAGTATTGCCACAAATTTTTGTAAACATAAAATACCCAGAATAAAAGAAATACAATGAATAGGCTGTAATTACTTGAAGGATCGTAAACATCACCACAGGCTAAACAGGACATGTAATCTAAATCCATAGGAATGTCTAGTAATGTTCCACAAGTGCTGCAAAATACCAAATTTCCATGAACAATCGTAGTTTGGTTCACATTTACCACGCTGTTGGCTCCCTGTGTGACATTGATGTGTTTATGGCCTTTAATTTTAGTCGACATTCTTTTACTTTTTTTTAAAATTCTATAATTTGTTCTATATTGTATTTAAAATAAAAGTGCGAAATGGTTTGGAAATAACTACGGGTCTAATAAATCAAGTGAAAAAACTCTCGATTCTCTTTTTTTTTTTGGAGCTAAACTTTGACTAGTCAGATTTACACATTATTCAATAGTATTAGAGAAAAAATTTTTTTTCTTTAAACTGCCAAAATCGTGGAACAAAAATTTCAACAAAATATCACATGACTGAAACTCGAAAAGCACTCTAACTATGAGTTGAGAAGCCCACAGTTGGTGTTAATAAATATATATACATCCACCATTACCACGAAGTCTAGAAATACATTATTTACAATATATTGTAGCTTGAATTTTATGCAATTGACCCTTCCTCTTTGTTGAAAATTCGAAAACAAAACCAAACTTTAGTATTTTTATGAAAAGGGTCAAGGTATGCAGATATACGATAATTGTGATGGTATTAGTGTCAGTAAAGTAAAAAAATGTGAGAAAAGATATTAGTTAGCACATACGTATACAGTCACAGTTAAATTAGCAGTTGTACCCATAATTAGTTACATTTTTCGGCTCTAAATGTGGTTACTGCCTTGGGATAAACCCATAATAAAAAAAGATAATCCTCATATACCATTGTATTATGATGAGCAACTTGATGTTTATGTCAATATTTACCTATGTATTCAGTCTAATTTGTATATTTTACCACCAAGTCGATATCGGAGTCCTAGAATACAGACTAGGCACACGTCAAAGTTGGATAATTGTCTCAAAACTAACAATTCCTCTAATAAATGCGTGTGTTTTTTCCTTTTTTTATATCTTGGATGAAATCATTGAGGTTCAACAGATAGAGTTAATGACAAAATCATCACCACACATTTTACATTTGATTGAATACCAATGTTTACACAAAACGTGCTAGTGGAATTAAATCGATAAAACAAAACAAGGTAAACAATTAGACATGTATTCTATATGTATTACAAAAATTCAAGGTGTAAAATACTTGTTTTAACACAACAACAATAACTGTAGTAATAGAAACAACAAGAAACACATATACTTTACATCAAACCGATATCCAGTGATTTTTATTACTTTTATTTATTACTACATTTGTGCGATTCACCTTTAAATACGTCAACAGTAGAGTAAAGTTAATCAACAACAAAGGCAAACACAAACAGAGTGTGAGGAATTTTAACACAAACCCTTTTTAAAAATGGTAAGTAGCATATCAACGACGAGTATAAAACAACTGTAAAATATAGCCAAGAACGCAGTCGTCAATATTCTTTTCCCACCACATATTCTTACTATTCTAAAAATGTGCATTGCGTAGCTAAACAGAAAAAAGAGATCACTTCGCAAGCAATCCAACGTGTTTACCATATTCGACCAGAAACAAATCACCGAACTTAAAGAGGCATTTAGCATTTTTGATCACGATGCTGACGGTTTTGTTGATAAAGAGGATCTAAAAGATGTGTTAAACTCATTGGGTAAGAAAAATTCTAGGATTGTTGCTGTATTGTACAAACAAGCATATTCTTCGTTTCGTATTCAATGAAAAACAAAAGATGGCTACAAGAACTAGTGAAAGCAAGAGAGAAAAAAATAAACCAAATATGAATATGTCTGTGTGAATAGGTATGGATACCAACGAGGAATATATCGAGGGGATGCTTAAGGAGGCACCAGGTCCCATCAACTTTACCATGTTTCTAACCATGATGGGAGAGAAGTTAAGCCTGATGGACAGCGAACATGAGATATACACGGCTCTACAGGCTTTTGATGTGGACAAATCAGGAATGATCAAAGCTGGCGAGCTCCAGGAAGCACTGATGCACTTGGGAAGCAGATTAAGTCGTCAACAAGTTGAAAATTTATTTGCAGATGTTCCAATTGACGAAAATGGAATGTTCAAGTATTCAAAACTTGTAGATATTTTAAAGAACTTAGAATAAACCAAACTAAATAAAAGAACATTGTTGAGGTCGAAAAAAAGAATAGGGCTAAGTGGAACAAGAGTTGGCGTTTTAAGCAAATATGGTAGAGTATTTATCGCTTGAAACAAAAGTGGCTGAAACTTTCTTTCCGTCAAACCATCGGCCGTCCAATGCTTTGGACGCAGCAATAGCCTCATCGGCAGAACTAAATCTGATATATATTTCGCCCAACTTACTGGGAATGAGCTTGATCGCAGTAACTGTACCGTACTTGCAAACTTCGTCTTTAGTATCCTCCTCTATTTCATGTACCCAGTCATCGCTGCTCTCTTCATCTGGATCAAACATATTACACAAAAGTATACAATCGGTAGCAGCATTTTTGGTGTCTTCCTCTGCGGGTATTTTCTGAAGAGTTACAGTAGGTGTTGTAGGCGCAGGTTGAGCAGGAGAGTTGGCTGCAGATTCCGGCTGTACAGGGCCTTGGGCACCAGTCTCAGAAAACACCTCAGAGCTCCGTGGAATCCAAACACGGATACTATTTCCCAGCAATTCAAAGCCATCCATTTTTTCCGCCGCGGAGTCTGCATTTTGCGAGTGAGTATACGTAATGTAGGCTTTCTTTGGCTCTCCAGTTTCGCCTCTGGTTCTGAATACGCAGCTTTCAACAGATCCAAATGTCTCAAATAGCGATTTGAGATCTTCGCTTCCTATCGCGCTTGGAATATTGCTGACACATATCTGGCGCACTCGAGTGAGGTCATTATTGATAGGCACACCACCTATTCCATACTCCTTAGGTTGAGCCTGTCTGTTTTTTTCGGCCTCAGAAAATTGTACAATTATTGGAATGCCAAGAAGCTTTTGTCCACTAAGCTCCACTGCTTTAACAGCCGATTCGATTTCGCGGAACTCAACATATGCGACACTATAAAATCCAATCCAATTTATCTGTTAGTAATCAATATTCTGTTATGTCATATATAGTTAAAATGAGAAAAATGTCGCTTACCCCAAGGATCTTCTAGAGTTTCTATCCGAGATTATCTTTGCGTCTCTAACGTGCCCAACTTCCGAAAAAAAATCAAGTAGATCTCGGGTTCGTAGGTTTCGGGATATCTGCGTTACAAAAACTGTACGCCGGTCTCTTTCGTGTTTTTCTTGTAAAGAATTTCTAGGCTCAGCTTTTCCACGAGTCAGCTCCTCTTCTGTATCTCTGAGAAAATCTCTGACTCTATCTCTGCTGCTATATCTATCTCTTTTTCTGCTCCCAGCCCGACTTCTGTCTCTTTGTCTTCTGTCCCGACTGTCGTATCTTTCGCTCCTTCCTCTTTCTCTGCGCTGTTCGCGGCTGTCGTACCTCTCTCTTCTATCTCTATCTCTATCTCTGCTTCTGTCCCTTTCTCTTCTATCTCTACTTCTGACCCTTTCTCTTCTGTCTCTATCTCGATCTCTACCCCTATCTCTATCTCTTTCTCGTTCCCTATCTCTATCCCTTTCTCGTTCCCTATCTCTATCTCTTTCTCGTTCCCTTTCTCTATCCCTTTCTCGTGTTCTTTCCCGGCGGTCATACCTATCCCTGCTGTCACTTTCATTACTTCGCTCACGGCTGCTACGTCCATTTCTTTTTCTGTCCCGTGTTTCCCGAACATCCTCCATTTCTACTTCTTGTAGCCCTTCGCTTTCTCTTGCGGCCCTTTCACTACCATTTTTTACATCATTTTCACTGCCATTTTGCTTTCGAGGCTCCATACCCATTCCCCTTATTTTCATTTCTTCATGGCTTCTATCATTTTCCAACTCCTTTTCACTAGTGTACTTTTTTTTATCTTCCTCTTGTCTTATGTTATTTTCACTGTAGCTACCACCAATACCGCTACTAGTACTACTATTATACTTACTTGAGCTTCCATTTACCCCTACTTTTTCTTGGTGTGCCTGCTCTTTTGTACCATTCGCCACTTTTTGCACTTTCTATTTGCCATGTTTAATTTTATAGTTAATCTACAATCAGCCCTGAAATAAAGGTGTCATAATAAATAAAAACATTATATTACCTGTGACTTGTATGGTGCATCTAATAATTCTGCAATGTCAATTTCATCCATTTTTCCCCTTTATTTTTAATAATTTTCTGTCCTAATTTATAAACAAGGTCCCTCTTTTATTAAGTAAACTATCAATATTTGAGGTTGTAAATGGATCAACTCTTTATCCCGCTCTTGAACGTTAGAATTGCTTGACGCCTTTTGGTAGATTGTATTTTTACTATTATATTATTTTTTTTTACTTCAAATTTTTAAAGAGAAATATGCAAAACATTGGCAATAATAAAAAAAAAATGGTGATATTATCCTGTATTTCTTTATAATTTAATTTTCTCTACAATTATTCTGCTTCCCTAATTTCAGTCATCGATATTACCACCCGCCCCCAAAGTTCAAGCAATAAAATTTTTTTATCGTTCTTTCCTCTTCTTAGCCACTAAATATTTTTCGCGAATTTTAAATTAATAGAAACAATTTCCTCAATTGTTGGAAATTCTCAAATTACTGCAAGATTTGCAAATTATAAATTCTGCCAACTGATTGGCTAACTCTGAATGTTGTAAGGATGATTTTAATCCAGTTATTGGTGTTGATTAATAATAATCTGTATAGTGCTATTGACAATAAACAAGCAATGCTAAGTACGTAAACATAAACATAATGTGTGTATGTATATTTGTATGTATATTTATATGTATATTTGCCTAATTGACTCGTTTGTAACCGAGAGTTTGGTTGTAACCACAGCCGAAAAAAAAAAGTGTCTTTTTACACTAACCATGTAACGCGCTAGATAAAAACAAGTGTTGTCTCAGTTTTTTCCGAATATTCTAGTCATAATTGATCTGGTTGTGTAATTAACATGATCTGTATTGTTCTGGTATAGCATAATAAGGTTGGCAAATGATACTGCGAACAAAATCTTTTCAAGCCTTGGGAATGCTTTGGCGTTCCTTGCATGCAATTTTTTGCGCCAAAACAGCTCTAATGCCCGCATAAATACGTACATACCCAATTCCATTCTTCTTGAAGGCTTTTCAACCAAAACAGAAAGTCCTGCAAACAGCCCGTTGACATAGTATATTGATGGGTGTTCAAATCCAAGAATTCTTTTAAGATAGCAAGGTGCAGTTCCGGCACATGCTACCATAAGAGCAAAAAATGTCGAGCTACGTAGCGATGCCTTAAGTATATGGGTAGACGAGCGAACTGGGTCAACAATTAATGCTTTTCTTTTGAATATCACAGCAGAAGCAAAGTTCAAAGGAAGGTAGATGAGTAAGGATTTAGGAAATACCTCCTTCAAGAAATGTACAAACCCAACTGAACAATGTGGCGTGTAAGGGTGTAGAATGGCACATTGAACCCAATCGTGACTTAGCGACTTATCATGAGCATCTGCAAATGAAGAAGCAACCGGATGCTGTTCAAACATCTCATACGTCTTCATGCCGTCTGGAATACGCGTCAGTGCAGTGGAGTTAGTTTCGTATTCGTAGTCAACCAATTTGGTAAATAGTGGGAATATATCCTCTAGATGGCCTGGAAGTTTTGTTGAAAATCCTGAGTAAGTCATCAAAAATCTATAATATGATCTTGGAAACAAGTGTGAAGCTTTTAAAAGCGCATGAGCCACATAGCTTGTAGACACTGCCATAAGCATAGTTGGTCCATAGTTCATTAAAAAGGTATCCAGAGCAGATAAGACTTTGTCTAGTTTTGAATCCTGATGCACTTTAAATCGCACATTATTTATGTTTGTGAATCTCAGTGCTTCCTGCTCGCTGTTCCGGTTCTTTTAGTATAATATTTGCAGAATTTAATTATTAGTGGCTTAATATAGGAAACATTATCACCCAAAGCAGAGTAAAGAAAAATAAAATGAAACACTTACGAGCAAAACTCTGTCTTCATCAGGTTCATAATCTGTACTCTCATCCCTGGATTTTATGTAGGCCTTCCTCACTTTGGCATAAAGGTGTATGATTAAACATATCAAGGATCGTGTAAATACATACTGCGTTATAGTGAATCGTCTACTGGCGTTTTTTTCCACCTGAATACCTACTCCCCCTGCAATTAATCCTGCCAAAAAGCTGTTAAGCCGATCACCACCCCAAGAACCTTTGCTTCTTATGCTCCTAAGAAAACACAATAATGTTTTGTATAGCCCTATTGTCAGGGATAAAAATGCTGCAAACTGAAGGTTGTCCCTCTTGAATAGTCGAAATATTTCGCCAGGTCTATATTAGCAAAAAAAAAAAGCTGTTGGATATGTAATTATTCCACATTTACAGTCTAGCAACCATGGTTCTCTTAAAGATTGAATTCTCAACGTTGTTTCTTTAACATAGAGACAAGTAAGAGCAGCACAAACATATAGTCTGGTGCTCTTAAAATATAATCACAACAAAGTAGAGTTACCTTTTAAAGATCTTTAGACTGATCAACAGCGGTACGATATCAAGCAAATACTTGACCCCAAGCCCCGCCACAAACGCCTTGACAAATCCCCTCACTGCATTCTGAGTACATGAGCGTCCCTTGTGTTTGCACTTTATTTTTATAAATTCGCCGTCCTTTTCCTTCTGGGCCAACTTGGCCAGATTTGCACTACTTATGCTCTGAAGCTTTTTGTGGAAATTTCTAAATTCAAGCACCACCTTTTCCTTTTCTGCATCGGTCAAGGCAAATCCCACTACCTGGGCCAGGACCTCGTAGAAGTTTCCCAACAAAAAACTGCTACTCATATCCTTTTTTTTATAAATCTGCTTATGTTATCGAATTTCTATTAATCTATGCAAATCGCTGCTTCTCTGTCGGAATCCACTGCTTTCTCCCTTTTATACATAGAAAAAAAAAGTAGAAGGTATGTTTGTTCTTATGGTAGAGCGCAAGAGGTATTAGAAGGAACAGAGGTAAACTGATGAAAAATTTAAGCGATGATGTGGGCTTAATATATCAAATCTAGCCATTACTCTCTTTCCAGTAATTGCGCAATCCGCTTTTTTATTGCCGCACGCTCCACTGGTATCAAAAAAAAAATTAACGAGCATTTTATCACCATTCAATGAATCTATATTATGTAAATAGGCTGTCAAGTAGGCGAGGGAATGGATAATGAGCTAGTAGCATTTGGTAATTTGCGGCTATTTCCATTTTCACTACAGTTTGTTTCCTGCTTGAAAATCACATTTATGTCACTCTTTTACTTTTTTTTGTTTGTTTGAGGTGTAACAATTGTCATATTCTAACCAAGCTCTACAAGGGTGTTTGATGAGATGTGACTCCGGGAAAATGAAAACATCAAGTAGTAAGCCGAAACCAAAAGAAAGCCTCTGATTACTACTCAGGGCCCAAGGCTAAGGTTCCAGGAAATTCCACCATAAACCCAGGAAATTCCCTTGTTAGGCATGGCATGGCTCGATAGTTACGCTCAATTTCCTCATATTAATTTGCATTCCTGTTTTTAGGATCTAGTTGGCGTGTATTGTGATATTGAAAACAACTGGGGCGGGTGAGATTTGCATGCACTTGTTGGCTTATCGATACAATCGGATTGTGGAATCATTTCATAATTATCTAATTGAATTATAAAACTTTACAAAGCCGCTACTAAAAATATATTTCACAGAAAGTGTAATTTACCAAGAGTGACACTGTTATGGCTTAAGAGATGGATCCACTTTGGTTTGCAATTTTTTTTTGACTTTTGACCAACCCACCCTTTGACGGGTTTCTATATTTTTTTGGGCAAAAGCGCCAGTCTCAACTTGATACAGGAAGTTGTGGCGACCATAGGAAGAGTGGGCCATCTTAGTGGTGGAGTTAGGGTGGAAGTGCTAATGGATAAAGATAAGCTTAGGACGGGGTTAGGCGTATTTAATTTAACATAATAAATGTATTAGTAGCACTCCTCGATATAACAAACAAAACAAGCAGAATAAAAAAAACTAATCATTAAAACCAGAAAAAAGGGGAGGGGAGGGCAAGAACTAAACTAGCCCATTCTAACAATACCAGCGGCCATCAGTTTTCTTAGATTTTTGGCAACAACAGGGTTTTTCAAGTGCTCTTGGACAGCACGTGGATCAGTTTGCATCTGTTGCAAAATGGCTTGCATTGCAGGATCAGCAATTATTCTCTGAAGTTCTGGGTCAGACTGTGCCTTCTTCAAGGCCTCTTCAGGCTTAGTCGTATTGTTGTTCTCCCTGATTGCAGAATAACATTTGGCGAGTTGTTGTTGGATTTCGGCGGTGTGTTTCTTATCGACGTCCTTTTCTGAAGCCAGCTCGCAGATTTCCATACATTCAGCATAATCTCTCTTGATAAACTCAACAGCAGCTTTACGCAAATATGCCTTTACAAAGAATTCATCGAGTTCGATACATTTATTGGCATCTTTGAGCGCTTCAGGAAGAGCCATAAGCTTAGTATAACAAGCAGCTCTGTTCGAATATGCACGAGGGTCCTTGGGGTTGCGTTTCACAGCCTCGGTATACTCCTTGATGGCCTCTGGAAACTTTCCTTGCTTAAATAGATCGTTTCCGCGTGCTCTAGCCTCTTCAGCCTTTTCATCATCCAAGTACTCGGTCTCGGTCTTTATTTTAAGTTCCTTTTCGACAGCCTTAAGTTTGTTCAGTGTATCTGCTGTGCGGTACTCCATTAACGACTTGTTGTAAAACTTGATGGAGTTTTCCAAATCGCCCAACTTATGATAAGCGGTTCCCATACGGTTAAACGAGCGTGCAACGAGTTTATAGTCAGCTCTATTTTCGCGACCAACATCTACAGCCTGTTCAGCCAATTTAATGCATTCTTCAAAGTTTCCCATCTCGAAGTATACTGCTGCTTTGTTGTTATAGAATGTGATTTCTGCTGGTGCCAAACTGATAGCCTTCTCGTAGTGCTCAAGTGCTGCTTTAAAGTCCTTTTTCTTGTAAGCCGCATTTCCCAGGTCCTTTTCCTTCAATGCCTCAACCTTGGCCTTGTCCTCTTCAGTTGGCTCGACCTCCATGGGTTCTTCCTGTACCTTTTCTTCTTTTTTCTCTGGTGCTTTCTGTGCTGGTTTGGTTTCAACGTATGGTTCTGGGGCGCTTTCTTCCTCTCCGCCTTGTTCACCAACTTTGCTCAAAATGCTGGGATCCAAACCCATCAGCGACATTGCCAATGTCATTATTCTTTGATCACCCATATGTTTGCTCAGTGCACTTGGGTCCTTTTGGATTTCCAAAACCTTTGCCATGAAGTCTGGTTGAGACAGATATGGTGAGAGTTGTGGATTTGCTGCTATTTTTGAAACAACATCACCCTTAAACAGATTGTCAAATGGTGAATTTGCCTCTGCCAAAATCTCCTCCACTTCGCTTAGACCCTTTGTTAGCTGAGCATTGTTTGGATCTATTTTAAGTCCCTCTTCGTAGGCTGCCTTTGCCTCTTCAAACTTTTTTAATCCGTGCAATGCTGCTCCCTTGCGGCCGTAACCCTTTGGCCAATCCGACTTCAGGCTAACGGTTTTTTCTGCGTCTTGGAGTGCCTCATCATACTTGCGGAGACCTGCATAGGCGCCGGATCGGTTAGAGTAGAGAACATGGTTTGTTCCATCAGCCTCGATTGCCAGTGTGAATTGCTTAACTGCCTCCTCGTAATTTCCAGAGGTGAAGGCTTTGTTTCCCAATGCTTTATATTCTTCAGCTGTTGGCATTTTTTTCAACTAGATGTTTTTTTTATGATACACGTTGTTTAACAATAATTAACTAAAAGTGACAAAAGTTGTGAAAACACAGGTTTTGAATATTTTTGTATATTTTGACAGAATCTAATAAGTTGAGTTGGATACTCGTGTTGTTCTAGTTATTTATCTTGTATTTGCTTTCTATTTTTTTTCTTCGAATGTTTATAGTAATAGTGTTTTCTTTTTTTCTTTCCTCGAATGTTGAGTCCCCCAGTTGACTATTTCCCAACTGCCTATTTGCTGTTTACCACATTTTCGAAAGAATAATTACTTCAAAGGCATGAAAAAAAATCTTAGTGCGAAAATAAAAATTGTGCTAAAATGGGAAAGAAAACCTCAACCTCCAGCTTCAAGCCATTTCCAGCAATAATTCATTGGTCGCTTTTTTTCAAGCTGCTATCCAGTTCATCCAAACAAAGCTACCACAAAAATTTTTTTCGATGAAATTCCATTTTGATCAATTTTTATTTGAGGAGCATAGATGGCTGTTGGGTCTGAAATTTCGATTATGTTCCATGGAATACTTGCTTGAGATTTACACCTGTAAATGTTGAACCACACAGCCAAATCACAATTTCATCCCTCAGCAACTGGCAGGGGTAGCAGGCCATGTGTGGGCATCAAATGTCTTTTTTTTTTTTGGTCAGATCATTATGGTATATGTTCATTTTTCATGCACGAATTAGAGTAGATATGGATGTTGAGCAATATAGGGTGTATACATCCCTTTAAGGGTTCAATAGTGATACTCTTTGCCAAACTTTGGTAGAAAATTGAAGCTGGTAAGCCAGTATGATCCAATTTGACCAGTAAGCCGCCAGCTTAAGAATTACACCTGATCCAAATACACTAACTACCGTTTTTATAAAAAGTATATCTACACCACTGTTATTTGAACCATCATTCAAACAAAAAGAGATCTATTTTTGAACAAAACAAAGCTAAAAAAAAGAAACAATAAGGAAGAAATAGAGAGAAGTCATTCAAATCTAAATCTAAATCTAAATCTGAATTTGATCAAATGCATCATCAATAACGCCTTCCTCGGTATAAAGACCCATGCTTGCTTTATAATACCTACCACCAATTCCATCTGATGTAAAGTTCTGACGAATAATCACTTCGGGTGTGTAGTTTTGGTCTGGTGGCAATTCGCAATTATTGGGACAGGTATAAATTAGCAGTGTACCCCAATCAATATATTCAAGGTCATTACTGTTGTTTCCGGGTCGTTGTAAATAGTTCAGCATTTGTGGCATTATCTATTCGTTATATACATGATCATTAGTGCTAGAATCCATATGAATTCTGTAAAATATGCTTTGAAAGCTGTTGGAAGTAGTATTTTGCGTAGTTCCAATCCAATAGTAAATAAGTAAAATAGATATCTATAAATACCTGCAGTTCAAATTCACGCTTAGATCCACACAATTGGCAATTTGGTACATCAAAGTCGGATTTATCAGAAACAAAAAGGGGCTCGGCATTCTGGTCGTAATCTGGGTTTCGGGCATAGCGGATTACCTGGTCCGGATTGTGTCTAATAGTTTCCTGGAAATCCAAAAATGGTCTATCAACCTCTACTTTTGAATCCTCTTCGGCTTCCTCATCTATTTCGTTTCCTTTTTGGACTAGAACAGGTAATTTGTCGTCTACTGTTATACAGATAACGGATATTAGTCATCACATTCAACTAAAATATACAATTAATTGGCCAGCTTCTTGCAAGTAGGAGTATGCCCATCAGACATATCCAAAAAATAGTGCTACGTGATACATACTTGGATCTGGTTTTGCCTTTATTTCGATCTCTTCAACCTCAGAAATTATTTCCATTTCTTTGAACAAGTAATTAGTAAATTTCGAGTTCCCAATGTTAACTACATCAACCTTTCCACTGTTTGATTGTGCAGACGAGTGTTCTGAATGACAATCGAATTTGTGGCCCCCGTAGCTCCAGTCTAGCAACTGGTGTTCTTTTGAACAATATCGCTTGTTCTTGCATTGACTACACATGAAATTTCCCGACAATCCACATATTGAGCATAGTAAAGGTTTTTTAACGGTTTGTTTTAGTTTCCAGACAATATCTACGTCTTTGTTTTCAACATCATCGACATCGGACATACGGCTAGTTTCTGCCTGGGTTTCATAGTAGTAGTCATTTTCTTCAGTTATTTGACTTCGGAATACCTTCATTCTATTAGTATCAAAATATTATGATTGAATTCGCGACTGGTATCCATATTAGCTTGTATTTCCTTTGGTGATAGTTCAAAAGTATGGAGAGTCGAGAAAAGAAATTTAAATAGTTTTTTACATTAGATTATGTGGCCCTCTATGGCATTTTCCGTTCCTGCATATAAATACATAGAGCATCCTGTGGAAAGCTTGCTTGGGTTCATCCTCTGGAGCATACAGCTATACAGGTTAATCAAAAGTTAGCTACTGAGTATACATATACAACCCTCTTTTGCCCTGAGAAAAAGCAGGACGTTGCGAGTTAAATAGAGCTATACAGAATTACGTATTTTTATATACAATTAAAATTACAAAAACAAAGAAAGATTGTGAGATATAAATGAGGAAATTACTTGTAAGAGCAGAACTAGTGGGCTTTTGCAATTGCCGCACATCACCTGAGTTGCAGGTAAAGGTTTGTTGTATATCAGCCATTTCTATGTTTTATGTATTAAATCATATATATACCGGTGTTGGTAGACTCATTTAAAGTTTGGAAATGATAAAAGTTGATTTGTAAAGGCAAAGGTAAAGAGAAAGGTAAACATTAAAGAAAAATAGAGAAAGTATTTACAGGTTTTCCGCCGAGTTTGCTAACAAACAAATCTTGATCGAAATCGCAAGGAGGGTTTTCCGCAAAGCCTAAAATTGATTTCGCCTTTTCCGACATTTTTGGTATCTTGTGTATTTAATTGTATATCTGTTTACCACTTACTTTTCTCTAAGCCAGAAAGAAAGTAATTAATGCCTTGTAATATGAAATATATTCATCACATTAAAAAAAAAATTATGTACAAAAAATTTTGCAAGTGTAAATCCGTAATATTTTGATCTTTGAGTATTGATCGTCTTATAATGATGGGGCTTGAATAGATGTAGTAAATACAGAATGATAATGTAGCACTGGTGGTGAAATAAGGCTTTACCGAAAGAGGGAGAGAGGAGGGGAGGGGGGGAATGGCGCGGATACAGATGCGTTTTCTGTTAAAAGGGTTTATTGATATCAGTTATTGGGCGCGTAATGATGGAAAGTGCTGTAGAATGAATCAGATGGGTACATGCTTTGCAAAAAAGTATTTGGGTATTACAGGGTTTGCAATATGCCCCTCACTAAAACATTTGTCAGTTGATTTTGTGTTTGAAATGATAGTAGGCAGTTATAACAACTGGATGAAAAAATTCGGATGAAAAATGAGATGGCAATGTTGTGATAGGAGTAAAAAAAGAGGGTTTTTTTTTTTTAGAGATTATAGAAGGTCTAAATTAATAGTATTGTAAATGAAATCAAAAAGAAAAAAAATTTTTTTTTCTAGTAAATGTTCTACATATCAGGATTTTCATCTCTCCCCCAACCAAAACTTACGTAATAATAAGTATAGAATGTGTTTGTTTAGCTGCTTATTGTTATGTTTTAGCATAAGCGAAAAAAAAAAGGCTAAAAGAAACACAGACGTAGATACAGACGTAGATAAAAATACTACCCAAAGTCCCAACAAGTACTTCAACGAGAAAACCAAAGAAACTGCCACAAAGGGTACCAGATTCAGTAACATACCTGGAAATAATTTTCGCACAGGTATGGATTTTAGTTGATAACGGCAAGATGCCAGTTTGTGGCAAACTAGATGCCTAAAGATACAAACTTGGCAATAAAGCCAAGATAAGCATAGTATAATAGATATCCATCTGTTTACATTTTGATGAATTGGGGTTATAAACTTGAATAATTATCAGAATAGAGGCTAGAAAGATGAGTGATAATCCGCTAAATCAGCTGCCATTGAAAGGACAAACAATGTTCCGCCAGGCACTGGTAAGTCTAGTTTATTTTTGTGATTGAAATCTTTGCGGTACTAGTGTAGGTGTTATTAGCAAAGTAGGATGAGATTTGTATACTGGATTTCAAATTCAAATTCAAAATGAAAATGTTTTTTGTAAACTGTCAAATAGAAAATGTTCGAAACACACGAGCACAAAAAAGGGCTAAAGCTGGCAGAACAGATTCTCAAGAAGAGTCCAAAACACGGAGAAACGCTAGCACTTAAGGGATTGTTTTTAGCGAATCTTGGAAAAGTAGAGGAAGGCTATACCTGTGTAAAGGAAGGGCTCAAGTACAACATTAACAGTGGAATTAGTTGGCACATATACGGGTTGGTATATCGGGCGGATAAAAAGTACGAAGATGCTATACGATGCTATATGCAATCGCTGAAAAGGGATCCAGACAATTTGCAAATTCATCGAGATTTGGCACATTTGCAAACACACACGAGGAATTTCAACGACAAGCTGATTGATAGCAGAACTCGGGTAGTTGAGCTCGGAGGGAAGACAACAGTAAATCTATTGGGGTTATCGATGGCATACCAGCTGAATGGCAAATATTTGGAATCAGCAGATGTGATTGATCAAGCACTCTCGTCACTTGATGGAGAAGGTGGAGGAAATAAAGCTACCAATTATACTACAGAAAAGCGAGTAGAGAGAAGCGAGCTTTTGTTGTATAAAATTCTTATGCTGGAGAAGGCAGGAGAGTACGAAGAAGCAATAGAAAACATAGAGAAGAGAAAGAAAGATATTCTGGATTATACAGCAAGCGCTGAGATCGAGGGCAGAATTTACGAAAAAATGGGGAACAAAGAGGCAGCAAAGGGGGTATATGTTGGTCTAGTTGAGCGAAATAGCGATAATGAGGAATACTTGAAGGGATACTTGAGGAGTTTGTCACTGTGGAAAGACGAAGCGGAGGCAAGCCCAGAGCCAGGAATGGTTCAAGCGTTGAGGGATTTGTTAGAAAAATATCCAAGATCAAATACGATCCAGAAGTGGATACTGCAAGTGACATTTGGGGAGAAATTTTCCAAAGAAGCAGAAAAGTATTTGAGAGAACAGATCGATAAAGGAATTCCATCGTTGTTTAAGAACCTTAAGGGAATAATTATGGATAAGAATAAGGATGAGACACAAAAAGGCAAAAAACTGCGAGAAATAGTAGAATCAATCAACAAAAGCCTTTTGGAGACCGGAAAGTACCCAGGAATTACCGAGCAGGCAAATGAAAAAGCGCGCCAATGGTCTGAATACTTCCTTGCGCAATATTACGACTATTTGGGAATGCACAAAGAGAGTTTAGACATAATAGAAAAGACAGAGGCTGACCAAGACGATAAGGCCGAGTGGCAAGTATTGAAAGCAAAAGTACTGAAGCATCAAGGGGATCTTGTTGGGGCTAAGGATGCAATGAATGTCGCCAGAGTAGACCAAAAGGCCGACCGATTCCTTAACACAAAAACAGTCAAGTATTTGCTGCGCTGTGGAGACGTCAAAGAGGCTGAAAAGACTATCCAACTGTTTATCCGTGACGATGCTGTCCACAAAAAGCAAGAACTGGTTGACATGCAAGTCGTTTGGTACTTTTTAGAAAAGGCCCGCGCATTTAGAAACAAGCACAAATTCCCTCGTGCTCTCGTTCATTACAATCAAGTCATCGCTGCCCACAATGAATTCTACGACGACCAGCTGGATTTCCACGCTTACTGCTTAAGAAAATCTACTTTGAAACCCTATCTGAATCTCTTGAGTTGGGAAGATTCTATGTACGATTCCAGCAAATCTTACATTGAAGCCGTTGGTGGTTTCCTCGGCGGGTTGGTTTATTTGCATGACCGCTGTTTCAAGGCTAAACACATCACCACATCCAATACTCCTGCCGTCACACCTACCACCACCACCACCACCACCTCTTCTTCTTCTTCCTCTTCAGTTCCTGCTAGTGAGGATGAGGTTGCCCTTTCCCTTCCTTACGCAAAATCTTCCTCTCCTCTAGACTTTGCCGCTCCTATTCTCTCTACCATTTCAAAACTAAATCTCAAGACTCCAAAGCTCTGGCTCAGTTCATTTGCTGTTTACTTCCGCACAGGCAAATACTCCGATGCCCTGCAATGTCTGTTCAATGCTGCTTCATCGTCTAATCTGTTTGATTCCGATTCTCGCGATTACTTTGCCGTGTTCGCTTCTCTATTTGCTCTGAGTCTTGTGCTGGACCTATCAGACGCCCAATATTCAGCTCAGCTCGATAAAATTCTTTCCACTCTCAATGCCAACAAGCTTTCCGCCACATTTGCAAAGACCGATTTCACTGCTTGCTATCCTGCCCCCGCTGATGCACAAAAGCTTGACCGGCTTCTTGATTTTCTGACTTCTTCTCCACTTTCGTCGTCTATATCTACCTCAACTGGCCTGCAGCTAAATTACTATTCCGCCGTTCTAGATTCTCTAAAGGCTCTTACCTCCTCTTCATCTCCCTCCCTAGTTCCAGTGCACTTGGACTCGCTTTATTCCCGCATCCTTTCTGTCTTTTCCAAAAACATTATTCCTCTCCTGTCATCCCAAAACTCTACTTCAAGATTGGAGCTTTCTGACATTCTTTCAATCAAGGACTCCTTGTATCTTGCAATTGAGCTTTGCAAACTCGACACAAAGCACATTAACACCTCTAAAGATAACAACAAAAAGGTTCTTGAAAATCTCAATGTTGTCCTGGCTGATTTACAAGCCCTTTACACCTCTTTTATTTCAAAGGCTACTGAACTATTCCCTAGAGCAACCACGCTTACTTCTAACTAACCAACTACTTATTTATTTCACTAATTTATCATTGTTTCTTGTCTGTTATTCTCTATACTAAATAAAATACTTTATTTTACACAACACCACTCACCACTCACCACCTTTCTTATCCTAAAAAGGACTTTCTATTATAAAAGACTCAATCATACCAAAAATAACACCATAAAAATACTACTCTTGTTTTTCTAGTTTATCGTAAAAGGATGTGATATCTTCCAAAATCTCTGGGTTTCGTGTGATTTCGATTCTCGGCTTGCCCTTACACCTATATTTTCAACACATTTACAGATATTACAATCCCTATTTTATAAATCCGAATAAAACAGCGCAAAAACAAAAAAAAAAGACAGAGGAAAGAAATAATAACATTCATACTTACTTTAGAAAATACCGTTTATGAAGAGTGCATTCGAGCCCATTGGTGATCGTACAGGTATACGCGTCCAGACTTGAAATTTCGCAGTCTTTATCTAATTCGTTTATCCCAGTTACAATTTAACATATTTGGTTTCACTTTTACTTTTACTTTTACTTTTACTTTTACAGACATGTTTTGTCATTTAGGAATCTAAAAAATCGTAAATATTAGTACCAACACACTTACTTAGGTTTTTAAGATATTTTGTAAAATCCACCTTGTCGATCTCCATTTCGAATGATAAGTATTTTACAGATTAAGATGAAAGAAGCAAGGTTTTGAAATATTTTAATGGTATTTGCTAATTAATCGCTATTGAATTGACTGAGTTGTAAAATCGGGTCTAAAATTCTTTGAATATTTTTTTCTTTTTCAACTATCTCGTATTCACCAGCCAAATACTTACCATTTAATATATATTCGAACAGAAAAAAACGATACTTGTTCAAGCACTTGATAATGATGATAGCGATCCTGTACTGGATTTTAGTGCTATCAAAGTGTCAATAGTATTATGTGACCTTTCCAAAAGTTATCATGTAGAAAACAATCTGTTTTTTTACTTTATAAATACAGAACAAGGCTGATTCTCACTTGTCTTTCTTGTGCACTGCGTGGTATACATGTATCTATCCCCATTCATTTTATAGTAACATTTAGTATTGCCTATCTATCACCAACGTTTAATGCCGATACTGACTTTGCCATATATTAACTAATCATTATTTCAATCGATATTCTTACTCATCTTACTCATGATTAAAAAAACCAAGAGTAAAAATATAAAAAGGAAATGGAAGCGAGTATCCAAACAACATATCAACAAGTGAGAATAACATCAAGTTCATTCTGAAAGAAATACATCTAGAAACTATTTTCAGTAAAAAAGAGATATTTCAAACATAATAGATATAAACCTAGAATTACTTTAAAGTTAGTTACACCTGGAGGATCAAGGAATCAAGAGTCTCTTAACTTCAAAAGTGAAAAGCAAATTTTAGCAGAAAACACTAAACTCTGATCATCGTATTCCAATTGCTGTCAGAGTCTCCATTCTCAGAATCATTATTCTTTTTTTTGAAATTCTTTCCAAGTAACCCATGCTTTACCTGGAATTCGAGCATTTTTAACTCGTATTCCCTCTCTGCACTCTTATTTTTAGCCTCCACCTTCTTCATTTCTAATTTTTGATCTTCAAGCATTCTGGTGTAATACACGTAAATGATGGCGCCTGAGTGCACCAATACCCCTATGTCTTTGAGTAAGTCAGAGTAACTATCAATATGATCATTAAATACCATCTCTATACTGAACAACAGTTGCATAACAAGTAGTGCAAACTCTTGGCAAATAACTGAAAGTTCATTTGCCATTCGATCTAAAATTATCCTTTTTTAAAGTTTACACTATAACCGTAAAATTTGTGGTTTATTCGACCTGGTAAATATTATTAAACTACAGGAATGTATGTCCTATTTTAGTTTGTAAATATTTAAATACACTGAATTATACTGTACATTATTACCCTTAAATGTATGTGTATTTAGTTAAACTAAATAACCTGTTGGCACTAACTTTTGACTTTTTGGTTTCATTAGTTTCTACTAATCTGAGTAAGTTTATTCCATTTAAGTATCATTAATATACGTTTCTTCAAAAGGGTGTTCAATTACTGTATTTTTCCATTCAGCCAAATCATTTATGAAAATATTCTAGAAAGTCTGTTTTACTGTATTTCAAATGAATAACAACAAAGATTTGAATTTTTTTGCATCTTCAGTATATTGACCATTATTCTCAAACAGTTTTTACCAGGCTTTCGGAAATACATTAACCAAAAAAACACATATCTTTGGGTGAAACAGTAGTTCAAATATTATTAGATAGTTAAAACGTATACTTAAAAAAACACCAAGAGGGTATTAAAGGTTTAGTGCTTTACAACCCCAATATTTCGTTATTTTTGTTCACCAACAAATTTAAGTTTCCTAGATGGCAACTTCGCGTTTGAATGATTATTCATTAGTAATTATAAAACACTTATGATCTACAATCAAAATACCTACAAAGCGTGCAAATACAGCCAAATACAATATATTTTAAATACATAATATGAATTTATTTTTAAAAAAAGAAAAAATTGAGTATAACATCCAAAAGACACTCGATATTAAAAATGCCAAAAAAATCAATTTTTACTAGTTTACATACAACCATGTAAACCAATTAAAATCACAGGTAGTTTGTTTACATGGTTATGATTATGTTGCTTTTTTAAACATCCCCTCCTTATACTGACAAAACTCAATTAAACTTTTATCATTTAGGTTGTTTGCAACCCTAATAATCAGCTCTCTGTGTGCACTCGTATCGGCACCATACTCAATCAAAAGGTTGATTATTTCTACATTTTCATGATCGATAGCTTCCTTCATCCCATAATCCTTTTTGAGTACCAGAGTTGAGTCTCCTTCCAGCAAGAGCTTCAAAATTTTCAAATTATTATTTTCACAAGCCTGAATCACCCCGCTCTCTTTTCCTCTTTTTATTCTTGCTCCCTTTTCAAACAGTATTTTCAGAATTTCCAAATTGTTACTTGTACATGCCTGAAAAATAAAATTGTATTTGCTATCATTTAAGGATGTAGTATCCTTCAAAAGTAACTTAACAATTTCTATCTCATTTTTTTCGATTGCAGTTTTGAGTAGGCAGGAGCTACCACCGATATATGGGCAGTAGGAAAGTATTAGCTCCAATATCTCAATATTTTCCACAATAATTTCCTTTAGGCTGTATGAATCCCTTTTTACTTGTGCTCCATGTTCCAATAGCAATCTGATAACTTCAATGTTTTTCTTATCGAGTGCTACATCCAGGGCATTGGTTCCACTGCTAGCATTCCATCCATTTTTGAAAAGAAACTTCACTACATCAGTGTTTCCAGCTTGTACAGCGATTTTCAGTATTTTAGAACTATCACTGAGATTGAACTTGTAAGTTAGCAGTAATCGCAATATCTCAATATTGGCTATTGCAACTGCTGCCTTTATCCCATCTATCAAATCGCTATTTTGGATAGGTTCACTCCTTTCAAGTAAGGCTTTAGTAATCTTGTATTCTTCAAAACCATCAGCTTTTTTATTATTCAAAAATGATTCAATTTGTGGATTTTCTTCATCCTTCGAGCTTGAGTTATCTTTTCTTTTCAATACTCCTAAACTATCATAATGCTCAAGAATCATTTTTACCACACCAATATCCTCAATTATACATGCATACTCTAGTTGATGATGACGAACACCTTTTATCTCAGCATTATTATCCAAGAGGTATTTCAGTGTTCTTCTGAGACCCAATCTACATGCAATCCTGACTCCATTCCGTTCTGGATCACTTAAATCAACTCCACTTTCAACCAAAAGTTTAACCATATCAAAGTTACCCAATAGACAGGTCATGTTAATACATTCGTACTCTGGATTCTTGGGTATCACACCTCCATTTCTTACCCAGTGTTCCAACACCTCAATATTATTTGATCTACATGCTTGTTCAAATCCATCCGATTTTCCTTCCAATCTTATTCCTTTACTGATAAAATAATCAATCCAGTTCATATCACCCGCTTTGTATGCTGTTTGCAGAATTAAACTACCATTCGCATTGACATCCATTCCATACTTCACTAGTAGTTTTAACATTTCAAAGTTTCGGTCCACCAATTCCGATTTTGCTAGCTCATAATATTTATCGTTTGATTCTAGTTTTTTAGCTGTATGGCTCTTATAATTGAATCCATTACATTCGGTATCCTCAAATGTTCCTTGTAGACAACATTGAATTACATAATTAATTACATTAAAGAATTTAGTGTAATAGTGCTTTTTGTGCCACAAAACATGCTCGTACCTAAGGCATAGAATCATGCTACTAAGAACAATAGAATCCTCTAGATCTTTTTTTTCTGAATTGATATACCCCAACAATGCTTCACAAACATTTATACTATACTGAAACTCTTCAAATGCAGCATCATCACTTCTTGAAAATGGATCATTCCAACTTATTCTTTCAGTCAAACACAATAATGTTTTATTAAGTTTCAATCTCTTTTTGATCCCGATTTGCTTTTTTGAAGCTTCTAATTTGATCATATCTTTATTGAATTCTTCTACGAGATATTCTGTTATCTCATAGTTTTTGATATCACACAGATTTTGGATAGAGGCTGATGCATCTGAATTGGCACGAGCACCATTTTCCAACAATAACCGTAGCATATTTATATCCTTATTTTTGCTTGCTATTAAAATTCCCTCGAATCTTGGCGCTTTTAGATTCGCTTCAGCCTCGATTAGTAATTTGGCGATCCTGATACTCCCGATTTTTACTGCTTCCTCTAGACAGAAAATAGTTACAGTATTTGGATAATTGTCGATAATCTCTTGTACCAATGAATAGTTTTTTTTCTTTATAGCTATTTTCAGAGCATTTTCATCTAGATTCCCTTTCAGTCTACCACTGTTCTCTAACAGAAGTTTAATAAGCTCAATACTATCTAGTTGAAGCGCCAACGCTGTTATTTTCCTGATATTTTTCGAGTTTAGCTCTACGTCGAACATGTACCTTTCCACCAAGCTTTCCTTTTTATGGTTTACTGCTGTATCAAATAGTATCTGTTTGTATGTGTCATTAGAGCAGTTATCCTCAAGGTATTTTACCAGATTTTCCTTATCCCAATTAATTGAATAATATGAGAATACAATGTAGAATAAAAAATCCGTTTTAGTTGTGTATTGTCGTGCGGATCCCGATGCATAAGGGGATTCAACAATTTCAAATAATATTTAAATTACTTAATAAACAATCAACTAAATTAAATTGAAGTTGATCAACAATATAACAACTATTATTTAGTAAATCGAAAAATATATAATTACAGAAAAATCACAAAATGAAAAATACAATTAAAAAGGAATAGTAAATCAACATTCGAATATACAAACAATAAGAATAATAAGACGAATTTAAGAATGTAACCACAAGCAAGAACACAGATAATTAAGACTTTAACATAGGTTAATTAAATTAGCT
>LSSK01000829.1:0-15302 GCA_001969505.1 Zancudomyces culisetae | reverse complement strand
GGGTTATTATATACCAATTTGAAATGTTGGCATCACGATCTTTAACAGTATTTTGAAACCACTCAGTATAATTTGACAAACACACGCTGTTTCACCTGTATTTCGCGCTATTTTTTATCTTGTGATATTTCATGATTTTGAAGCAATCACTGGAGCAATGTGATTTTTTTTTTACTATCAAGGGGTGGAAGGGCATAATTTGATGTTGACCTGGATAAAAAAAAAGCAAAACCCCAACAGTAGACGTTCATATTTCAGGATCTACATGGTGTTTCTGAACATAACACTCATATATTAACCAAACGTATCCAATGTACAAATATAAAAGCTAAACCTTGAATCATTAAACATCAGTGTGGTGGAACAAATCCTATTTGATTGATTATCCAATCAATGCTTAAATTGAATTTTAATAAAAAAATTTTTTTTTACTGAAGTTGTAAAAGTACTAAATTAATATTAGCATGTAGCAATTTCCAAATAATGTTAAGGAATTGTATAAATTTGAAATTCAAAATCGAAGCTTTAAAATTTGTACAGGTAGCAATCAAGATAGCTGTAGCTATATCGAACTCTGAAAAGTAAACTAATACAGTTAAAAATTGAAAATGAGCGAGCTTGATAGAACAGGGGAGAATGAGGCCATGGAAATTGAAAATGGCAAGATTAGAATGGTAAGCAGTCCATCTGTATTGTATTGCATACTTTCAACTATATAATAATCCAGACAATAAAAGAATGCAAATTTAAATGTAAATTTAAATAATAGCTTCCAGGCCACACTCCAGATTACACATCTGTAACATTTGAAATCAAAGAGGAAGACCACACTATTGGAAATTCGTTGCGATGGGCAGTAATGAAAAACCCAGAGGTGGAATTCTGCGGATACAGTATCCCGCATCCATCGGAGAACCTTCTGAACATCCGAATCCAGACAAGCAGCAAAACCAATGCAGCTGAGGCCTTAGACAAGGGATTGGAAGATATAATCAAGATTAGTAAAGATATAACCGAAAAGTTTAAAAAAGAGTTAGAAAGCAAACAGTATGAAGTAATAGTGTAAAAATAAAGATTTATTTAGAAATATGATTAAGAGGCGGAACTAGTGTTTGAGTTAGAGTTTGAAGAGGAAGCGGCCTTTAAAGCGGCCTCGCGCTTATCAATAGCACCGTTCAAGACTTGAGAACGGAACATCAAGAATTTCGATTTCTCAATGATCTGTTGAGGAACAGGATTTGGTTGAGGATTGATGATAACAAAGTTGTCCTTGAGATCGACTTTAGCATCGATTCTAGAATCGCGGATAAGTTTAACAATCCATTTTTCACCTTCTTCCTGGGCCATGTTGAGGCGAGAGGCTAGAGCGGTGAGGTTAATCTTTGAGTGGATTTTGCAGTAGATTTCGGCAAAGTAGAGACGAGCACAGTCGACAAAATCGTCGGTTGCACCTGTTAGGAAAAAGTCGTTGTCAAGCACGGTCTCGCATAGTTTGATTTTTTCAGATGCGGCTTCAAAGTCAAAGTCGATGTACAAGGAAGTGATAAATTCAGTCAGAGGATCGCTGTACATGTATGAGCAGTTGGCGACTATCTTGACAACGTCCTTAATGAGGTTGCGGCGTCTACGGTTGATAATAACAGCGGCAATTAGATATCTGATAAGCCATGGGCATGCGTTCATGATTGTGTTTGAGTACTGTGGCATCAGCATCATGTCAACAATACCATCGCGACCGTTTGGATGGTTGAAAAACACAAACAATGCCCAGTGCAACAGCCATACACGCTTCTGTAGCTGGCCTGCTGGATCTCTGTTGGCCATCTTGTCAATGCTTTCCTTGAGACGGTTGATGTCTTCGTACGCCAACTCCCAGTCTCCAACCAGGATTTCTGAGGCCAACTTACCCCACATTGCCTGAAGAACCAAGTCGTTGTCTGTTGATAGAACTGAAAAATGGAAAAGCAGATCTGCTGATCCTCCGTAGTTTCCACAGCTGTAATGGAAGTTGCCGAAATCATACAAATCCTTTACCATCTCTGACTCTACCTGATATTTCTCTGCCAAAAATTGCAGATTTTGTGACCGATCTTGTCTTAGTGAGGTTGCTACTTCTGGTAGTTCTATGATTTCCCGGATTTTTTCGGTTTTGCTTTCGTATTCTTCTAATTGCCTCAATACATGCTCTCTCTTCTCTCCATATTCTATTTTTTGATTATTTTTCTTTGCTTAATATCTCCTTAGCTTTCCGGTCCAACAACAAAAACGTTTGAAAAAAAATTAAAATGAAGCTCGCTTTTACCTTTAGGCAATTCTTGTGAATCGTTTATTTGTTTGTACAAATCTCCGATAAAATCCACCATGTTGGAATCTTTAAGTAATTCATATTTCGCCACCAAGAGATCCTTTTCGTTATATACCTATTTATCATGCATTTATTTACTGTTAAATTTTCATCATTTTCTTTCGCAATTTCATCATGAAGTGTAATTGATCCCTCAGTTTGGAAGATGAATAGATCCACAATGGATCCCAACAAGCCTCAAATTCTCCTCGCTATCTCTCTCCTCTCAATCTACTAGTATCATCAGTACACAGCGTATTGCTTCGCCAAAACTTACATTTCTTAGTGTCAAAAATTCCAATAGTGGATAACCTAGTTGTCTATCTAGATATTTTAACATCCGTGGCGTCAAATCGTACTTGTCCATCTTTTCGTACACTTTTCTTTGTTTTTATTCCTTGATTTTAAATTCGTTCTGTGAAAATAGTATAATTGATTATTTATTTATGATGGCTGTGTTACAGATCTAAAAAAACAAGATAACCTGGGTATGCTTTTTCCTAAAATAAATGTGTTTGCTATACCTTTTATATCAACGGATTAACTGGAATTCCTTACGGGCCGTTGAGTTCTCTTGTTTTTGAATTCAAAATTTAAAAATCCAGAATATCTGATTGTTAGTATATCCTCTAGTTTTTTTATTTTTTTTATTCTCCCTTTTTTTAACGTAAATAAATTTTTTTATTTCCAAATCCACACACCCCCTCCCTCCTCCTCGTCTCTTTCCTACCTCCCTCAAGCTCTAACTGGCCATTCACACCTATTTTTTTTTTATTGCTGCAGTTTACTTTGTCTTTGTAAACTCAAAAAAAAATTTTTCAATTGACCGAAATTAATTTAGTAACATCAATTTACCACTTTTGCCAAAATTGCTGGTATCTTTTTTATTTTTTTTCGGCATTCTTACTTTGGATTTATATTCATTTGTATATTTTTTTTGATTTCCATAAATTTTCTAGACATAATTGGCCACAAGGTTTGTGCCCTTTATTTGAAACTACTAACACTTTATTTTTCTTCCGAGCAACTACTGCTAAAAAATTTTTTTTGCCAAATCTTCCCTCTTATCCTCCCCGATTTGGATGTATATGATACACCTAGTTGAACTTTGGGCTAAATGCGTTCATCGTGACCCATTATATACAGGATAACGCCAAGGCAGTATTAGTTTTGGTTTAACCCACCAAATACCAATTCAGCTTGTACACCAACTGTGCTTACCACACTACATCGCTCTACCTAAAAACTATCTACACTCTCATCTCTGCTTATCTCTATACTGTTAGGCTTTTATCTGCATAAGGGTTATTTGAGGACAAAATACCAAACAGATATCAGTATCTGCTACTAGTCCTTGACTTCCGCCCACGCTCACGCCCACGCCCTCGCCAACTAACACACCAAAGTATTAGGAAAATAAAAATATAAAGGTAATACCAAGACATGAAAAAATAAACAGAATTTGAAAGGTATTTTTAGACCACAAAAAAAAACTATTAATAATAATCCAGGAAAAAAATAGTAAATAAAAAAGCTCGCCAAAACTAAGGAAAAGCTAGGAAAAAAAAATTAAAACTCCTTCTTTTTCTCGTCTACAGAAAAACTGCCTGGTCCAACATTCACCAAGAGTAAAAATCCACCCATAATTGACAGAATTTGGAAAAAGTCGTATTTGACAAAGTCGCGCTGTGAGCTGTTGAACTCAATTGACCACCAGTCGTTTGCCACAATATTGAATATGCTCAAGATAGTCACAAGTACCAATGCGCTGTGTTTTGCCTTGAATCCTACTAATACCATAATGCACGAAAATCCTCCAACAATCAGTGCAATAATCCGCATAAAAGTCATTTCTCCTGAGAAAAGCATTGAGAAGAATAGCAGGATCAACAGTACTCTTCCTCCGAGTATGACATATTTTGTGCGGTCTGCTTCGGTAATGTTAGGGAGTCCTGCAAAGACATCTCTTCGTCTGACCAACAGGCTTTCAGCCAACAACATCAATAGCGCTCCAATGATCGAAAGAATTCTTACAAAGAAATACGGGTCCAAATACAGCTGATAAACAATCGCCTGACTTACCACCACAAGTGCTAATCCCCCAACTGCATATTCTGTGTACCGTTTGGAAATGGCAAGGTATGAGCACACAAGCATTGTCTAATGTATTAAAAAAAAAGCCCACCCCATTAAAATGACATTCCCTTTTATTTCCGTCTTTGGAATGTAAAATAACATAAAAAGCATTTTTAATTCTGCCCAAGCACTTACCACTACATTTAGAAACAGGAAAATGTGATTTATTCCTACTGGGAAGCCACGATACGACCGCAAGAAAAACAACTGGTTGTCCCACTGTACAATAATTCTCAACGAGTCTTCTATAAATGTTGAAACCAACAAGGCTCGACCCATTATCGGAATATAAGGCTTCATGTGTCGGGTGTATGTTTCCAGCTGTTGTTCCAGCTTGTTACTTATTTCTTTGATTTTGTCCATCTTTTGTTTTTGTATTTCGATGCGCTATATCCAAGGATTACAGATTGGGATTAATACTATATAATTCGTTTTAGTTTTTGAACTGTATATTGTACACTAAGCTCTCGTACAAAGATAGTTGCAAAGTACACACTATAATATCTTTAGGTTTGTATACATAACAGCTGGCAATCTAGATTAACTTACCTCAGTCTTTTCAGATTTTTCTTTAAAAAAGTGTATATTTGGTTTGGGTCTTATGTATGAACATCAATGAAGGTTATAAACGAAAACCAACTGAATTTTTTGTTTTCTTATTGTTTTATCACCTTTTATGTTAATTGTCGGACTTTTTTGTGATTGTTTTAATTAGCCAACTTTACAGCCATTTACATTAAGCTTTAATTTTTAATAATGCTAAAAAATTTTTTTCTCCAACATGGTCTCCAGACTGGGAATGTTCTCGCTAAAAGTCCAGATACTAAAGTCAAAGTCAAAGTCAAAGTCAAAGTCAATTTTGTGCGGGTTATTTATAAGTGCGGGATTTTATTTTTTTGCAAAGCTGAAAATTGGTAAGCAAATTAAACGCGTCCAACAGTAATTAGCACTTACTACACTTTGTGCTTTTTTAGATAATTTTTGTAATTTTCTACTTCTATTTCTCAATTTTTCCGTTTTTCTGCTTTTTTAATTTATTTTTAAAATTAATATTTATTTCAGTTTGTATTTTTAGTTGTTTTCTTGCATTTGCAGCATTTACATTACAAGCGCTTGTCAAAGCCCAAAGACAATTGAAATTGCGGTTGCAATCGTAAATCGCCAACTTTAGTTTTTCTTTAGACATCATTTCAAACTGTACATAGCTCAGAATTTTGTGTTTATTTCTGTATTACCCACAAGAAAAGGGTTTAACAGAATCGATTAGAGGGAAGATGCGTTTGTCTTTAATTACGGAAATACCAATGGCTGGTGTAATAGATCTTTTAATTCACTGCTTTGTAAATACCATTTTTGCATTGAACATGAGACGTTTTGTAAACGGGAATATTCAGCAAATTCATTCCATTTTCAGCGATAATGCTTACCAATTCCAAAAACTAGGTGATATTTCAAAGTTGCTATCACCAAGTTTCCTCTAGAACGAAACTGTTTAGCGTGTATGTTATACGACTTGATACCAGAGTACTTTCCCGCTCCCATTCGCTTGATTAATCATACACACCACAAATAATTGGAAATGCAGATAGTGACAACTTTGATAAGGAAAATGGTTCCTCAATACTTCAAGCCATAGAGGAGTTCGTATCTGTGTCTACTACCCTATTATTCAAAAGGTTGGGTCAAAAAATGGAACATGTTGACCACTCTTATCTCGATAGATTAGAGTATCACGTCCAGTTTCTATATTTGCACCTTTATGCTATCGCAAAAAAAACCAAATAACCGTTTCAAATAGTCATCAAGGAATTTATTGACATTCAATAACATAAGCACACAATTTAAAGTTTATTGCTAATATTAGAAGAGATTGTAAACTAATAATGATGAAAATAAGCAAAAACGTGTACAAGAAAAGCCATTTTACTTGATCTGTTTGTCATTTGGATCACTTGAACCATTTGTGCGATTTGCGTTATTTGACCTAAAATTATCTCGCGATGTTGTAATAGTTCAACTTTTAGAACCACCAAAATGCAAAACTCGACGCATGGTAAAGGTAATTTGTTGGTACTGAGTTTTGGTGGTTTGTACAAGTACTAATTTTGAAGCAAAAAAGTATTGAGCTTTGTGCTGTTGTTTTTCTTTTTTATTAGGCTTTTATAGTAAATCGTGGTGTAAAGAAAGGAAAAGTATGAATATACTCGCAAGTTTTATGAAGGGTTGAGTACTTTGAGAATGCGAAGCTGGCCGAGAAAGAGAGAGGCTGGGGGTGATGTACAGAACTAGACACTAATAAAACAATATACCAGAGATAGCCAGTAGAGGTTCAACTAAAACGAAAACTCTAGATTAATCATACAGGCCCAATATGGTACTTTCGTGCACCGAGTCCAGATAAGCACTGTTTTACAGTGGGCGAGTGTTTATTAATCATATGCTATTATTCTATTTCTCTTGTTACAAGCATTACAATTGGTATTGTGGTTTTCAGTACCCAGAAGACTAAAATCCTAATTAATAAACCCATGTTCTCGCTTTTTTTTTTGCTAATCGTGTTTGCAAACTTGGCACAGTTACAAACTGGGTTTTACTGGGACTAGACGGCTAGCAAAACTTGGTCTAGCAAAGTGTGAGCAGAAGCAAAGCAAATTGGCAGAAAACTTGCACAACAATTGTTGTGATCCTTTATGGCATCTAGAGCTTGACAAATAATTGAATTTTCCAATGAATACCCGCACTTTAGCACAAAAATTTGTGTCTAAAAAACAAACACATGAATATCATTATTGTCGGCTCAATAAAAAATGCGGGATGTCCTAGTTTTAGCTTGGGTAAAAAAGCTATCTGTAACTCCAATTGGTCATTACTAGTCCATCAGTAAAACTAGCCAGTAAGAAATGTGACACCTGAAACATGTTTAAAAGGGAAGCTGAAAAACGGAATATAAGGTGGAAAAGCCTAAATACACAATAAAAGATACAAAGCAGCTATCAATTAAACTAAAGAAACAGAGGTAAGAGACATTAGCTATAAACACGTAGAGTCGGATGTATCTTGTATTGGATCGATAGAAAGCATCAGCACACTAAAATACTAGACTAAATGATAACAAAGAAAGTATCATTTCTTTGTGGTGTTCTCATCTTTGTCGGGGTCAAAGGGTTCAAAATACCCTTAGAAGCAGACTATGTTTCCAAAGACAAACTAACATACAAAGCCGAAATAGGACCATCCATTTATGAAGAGTATAACTATTGTCAGGCAAAATACCCCAGTATATCAACATACAAACCCATGGAGGGTAGTACGCTTGTCTTTCTACAAGGAGTGATACGGCACGGGGATCGAACGCCAATACAATCATATACAAACGACACAGCCGTTTGGAATGAATGTGGAGGATCCAACGATGTAGTACAGCTCTATCCAAATGGCTTGTCAGGAAATTCTGGCCCTCCTGTAAAGATCGAGATTGCTCAGCCTAAAGCAGGTGAGCGGACCCGACCCAATATTTTTTGGAAAGGAAACTGTAAAGATGGACAACTTACTGATAAAGGGAAATCTCAGCACAACATACTGGGAGAAAATGTACGAGAGATATATGTGGATATGCTAAAGTATTTAGACAAGTATCTCAGTGATGGCACATCAATAAGAGTAAGGACGACAGATGTATGGCGAACGCAACACTCGGCTCAGAGCTTTATCCAAGGGCTATATCCCCCATATACCAGAGGTGATAAAGTGGTGGTTCCTTTAAGCCATTACCCAAGACCCCTGGAAAATATGCGTGTTAATTTAGAATACTGCCCTCGTATAAGGCAGATCTTTGAAAAAATAAAAAGCTCCAAAAAGTTCAAAAAGTACTTGCGTCGTAATAAGAAAAAAATGAAGCAAATTAGCTCTATTTTTGGGGAGTACAAATATTTGGATAGAAAAATGAAGGATTCATGGTTTACTATTATGGACCAACTTAACACGCTTCGATGCCACAATAAACCACTCCCTTGCAGCGCGTCTTCAGGGTATTGTGCCACCAAAGAAGATGCAGAGTTCGCATTGAAAAATGCAATCTTTGAAAATCAGATATATAGGCACAACAAGGAATTTTTTAATGAAGTAGTTAGACTCACCGCGGGTACATTTATGCATGAGTTATTGGATGAAGTCAACATGGTTATTGAGCAAGATAAGCTGCTTAATAATCAAGCGCTAAATAAAAGAGCCCATCAAAAATTATTGTCATCCAAAGAGAGATTACCCAAATTTAGCCTGTATTCGGGTCATGATGAGACCATCTCTAGCATTTTAGCGGCCCTAAAAGTACCAGCACCACTTTCCGATTGGCCCCCATATGCTTCAAGCGTGTTTTTTGAGGTTTGGAGAAGCAATAGTGATAATCTATATTATATGAGAGTAATATATAATGGCGAAGTGCTCGGTTTAACGAGTAAAAACTCAAAGCAGCAACACCAAACCATTTCTTGTGATTTGTCCAAATGTCCGTTAGTAGACTATATCAGCTATTTGAACGCACTTCTCCCGAGAAATGTTTCGTCAGAGTGTCTTAGAGTGTGATCCTGTTTTTCTTTTGATTGCGCTTCAGTAGGAGATGGGTTAGTTTGACCCATAAATACTGCTTTCAAACTGTGTAAAGCACCACAAAGTCAGGGTTTGTCGGCCATATAAGACGTACCTGCTTATTTAGTCAAGTATTTTATATTTTTTGTTTTTGCCAGTGACTCCGACCGGTATGCTTAGCTTTATAACAAACCAAAATAAAGACAAATGGTGCGCGTTACTTGCGTAGCTCATAATCATAACATCAAACCATCTCGCTATAATAACTCACAGCACTATTATGAATGATCAAAAATCATAAATAGGTTCCAAGTTGTTGTTGAGTACATCATTTTTCTTTGTACAAGCTTGATTTCTGGTGTATTCGATTATAGTTAAAAATATACAGGAAAAGGTGTCTACAAAATAAAAATAAATATGAAAATAAAAACAGCTGGAAAGAAAAAAAACATCAACCAAAAACCAGCTCGGGGTCTTCTAGAGAATGGTCGGTTATTTCTTATCTTTTGTCAACAGCGAGATAAACGCCTCGTGCGGTACCTCAACCCTACCAATAACTTTTAACCTCTTTTTACCCTCTTTTTGTTTGTTCAAAAGCTTCATTTTGCGAGTTACATCACCTCCATACTATTTTTGACATAAATTCATTCCTATTAATGAAGGCTACAAGAGACAGCAACAAAGGTTATACTAACGGGCTACTTACGCATTTGGCAGTGACATCTTTCCGTAATGCCTTGACACTAAAAAGTTAAGAAGAAAGAGTATGGCTTTTACAGCAAATTATAGAGCATTACAAAGCATGAATGTTTGAAAATACAGTTTTAATAGTTATTGTATTTTTTCTATAAAAAAAAAACTCCCGGGGCTCAAACCAAGGAAAGGATCTCTTACGTTTCTCTGGCGATAACTCTGCCATTACAGGTAGTCTGAATAGAAATGTCGAAGAGTTGCCTATAAGTCATTATAATCATTATTGTATCATTCCGTATGAAAAAACTGTTTCAACAACTATAACAGTAATGAGTATCTATATAGTTAAGGAAAATTGGAAAAACTCATACCTCTTTATTAATTCCTTAAGGCGTTTAGCGATATCGCGACCAAGGTATTCGACCTTACCCTTGTGCATAACAGCAGCAAGAGCGTCAACGGGCTCGCCATTAATCAAGACCTCCATTTTTATCAAATCCGCACTCTCATACCCTGCCTCTTCGTAATCCAAGCTAAAACAGCACAAACATTTTATATAGTTTTATAATTGCTCAGCTCCTCAATTATGAACACGGGTGATGTTTTTCAATATTTTAGCACGGTTATATATACAAATTAGGTGTACATTAATAAGTGGCCAACAAAAAAAAAACAAACACTTACGTAGCAAATCCAGATGACACCGATTTCAATCTATCATAAAAATCCGTGACTATTTCACCACTTGGTAATCTCGATTTAACCATAACACGAGTTTCATCAATATAAATATGGTTAAGTAGATTTCCTCTATAGCTCTATTATGAAATATAAAAGAAATTGTTAGGTTTTCTAATTGGACTACATGGTGATTAATTTTGATTAATTTGATGGATGCGATACGGTGCAAATATACGTATTTTACAAGTACATGGGATAGTGAGGAATGGTGGGGGGGGGAGGGGAAACTTACACTAATCAGTTTTAGAATCTGGCCCAAGTAGTCATCAGGAACTATAATTGTAGCTGTTACATATGGTTCCATGGTTTTAATAGTATTGTTCTTTGCCTTGCTTTTATCTGGAAAATCGCTAGGAGATTTGATAAAATACTCGGTTCCGTCCTCATGCACGACTATAATGCATACAGATGTTAACAACACACATTATTAGCGATTTCATTTATATTTAATATAATTACTACTTTTGACACGATTATAGATCGTATTAGCTCGGAAAAAGTAGAGAAAGGTAAAGCGTAACAACCTTTGTAAGGAACAGTGGGATTAGAAAGTAGAACTTGCACGCCGTGCTCCTCTTCCAATCGTTGTTTAAATACATCCATATGTAATGTTCCTAAAAACCCTAACCTCCAGCCCTGTCCCAAAGCATTACTATTTAGTATTCAGAAATATTTTTTTAAACTACAGTTGTATATTATTTTTCGTTTAATGGAGGAGAAAGAAAAAAAGCTTTATGAGTAAAAGTTGTGTTATTAAGAACCATACCTATTTTCTTTATTGACAGTGACACTAGAATCGTTCAGTGTTAGTTGCTCAATTGCTTCCTGTACCTTTTCAAACTCGTTGGTGTCACTAGGGAACAATCCTGCAAACACCATGGGCTTTGGTTGCTTGAATCCTGGAAATGGCTCGACAGGTTTTTTATACAAATGGAATGTATCACCCACAAATGCCTCTGAAATTGATTTCATCCCACAAAGTATATATCCCACTTGGCCCGCGTTTCTATTATCGTATTATTCATTTTCTTATCATTCCTATACTAAACTAAAGCTCTACCAATGTGTCTAAAATAAGCTAATAGATATAACTTACAGTGTTTCAGTTTTTGTGATATCTGGCGACATTATTCCAACTTGTGTGACTTCATATCTCTCGCCTGTATGCACAGATACAATTTTATCGCCACGCTTTACGCTTCCATCGGCCACTGATACCAAACACACAACCCCTGCGTATATGTCATACCAAGTATCAAAAAGCAGTGCCCTTAGAGGCTTTTTGCGGTCACCTACGGGTCTATTAATTTATCAATTTTTAAACAACATTAGCGTTAATGTAGTGTAATATATATATTTTTGCTAATACGCATTTTAAATCAAACAAGCATCATACGCAATCGAGAAAAACACATTGCAAAAACTTACGGGGGAATTTGTTCTACTACCGCTTCCATCACTTTTTCCACGTTTAGCCCCGATTTCGCCGATATCTAGTGGTTTTCAAATGTTGCATCGGTTATAAACAATTTCAAAGGTATACATACATATATGTACACTTGTATACTTTAAAGATTTACCCTGATCATGCTTTCGGGACTAAATTCGAATGTGTTTACAAGTTGCTTTTCTGTATTTTCTGGATCTGCCCCAGGTAAATCCACCTAATTTGCCCAACAAAGAAGATATTAAAATATGTACTTCTTTAAATAACTTATACCATATTCTTCAAATAATCGACAGTCATACATAAATACGTAATTGTATGTTTACATAGCCGAAAAATCGATTTATATTCTTGCCTTGTTGAGAACCGGAATAACTACGAGATCTTGACTAAATGCCAGATAAAAGTTTGCTACTGTTTGTGCCTGGATCCCTTGTGCCGCATCAACTAGTAATACCGTCCCCTGACACGCGGATAGTGATCTTGAGACTTCATACGTAAAATCCACATGTCCCTGTATTTTTTTTTAGTATCAAACCAAATAAGCAACTTTGATGTGTAAATGTATATATACGCGCAATGTAAAACCACATTATAAATGATGACAGAGAACTTACCGGGGTGTCAATAAGATTGATCAAGTACTTTTTGCCCTTGTAATTATAAAACATTGATGCTGATTGTGCCTTTACTGTTATTCCTCGTTGCCGTTCCACAGGTAATTTATCAAGAACCTGCTTATTTGATGCCCCCTTTGATATTGTTCCTAGTAATAGATTTAAATGTGAATATTATCAAAAATGCGTCAACCAAATGTTGGGTTGTAGAGCTTTGCTAAATGCCTATTGTAGAATATTAAATGGTATACTAGCAATTATTTGAATATTAACCAACCAGTGAATTCCAAAAGACGATCAGCCAAAGTGCTCTTTCCATGATCAATATGTGCAATTATGCTAAAGTTTCTAATCATATCTGTCTGATAATTTTTCATTTCCAGATCTTTTACTACCTCGGGTACCTAGGTATAGAAGTCATGTTGAAATAATCAAAATATCGATTTTAGTACATACTATATGTTGTATTTTCGAATGTACAACACAATATTCTACGTTTAACTGAACCATAAAAATTCAAAGGTGGGCTTACATTTTTGTTTGGTGGATTTGCAGAGTAAAACCTTATATTTGTGGTGCATCCTTGTCTAGCAATTGAAAAAAAGTTTACTCGGTTTAGCCTTGGGAATTTATTTGTGGCGTCACCGATTGATCCAGCTTGGTATCTTCTAGTTCTTGCATAGTTGGAGATTGTCGCGGATTGCAAGAAATTATTGTTTTTCAGCGTTATGCCACCCTTTGTGTTCCATACTTTGTTCATTTTAGTGGTACTATGAACGCGATCAAATCTGGTGTGAATTTTACTTCAAGATTCCTGTTCTATATTCCACTGTTAATGGTTTCTTTTTGTATATACATTTATTCTCGAGAAAAGGCAAAGATATCAAATAATTTAAAGATCCTTTGATTTTTACTCGCGATTTTTTTTTTGATAATGATCCATTTACAGGCTACCAATATTGCGAGCATACGGATAAAGTTATACAAAAAACAATGGTCTGGAATGATCTATTGAACAACACAAGTGGCTCGCTTTGAACTATAAACGTGATTTTTGATAAAAGTATTAAAATGTACAACAAATACGGATTCCCACAGCAGATCGAGCTTTACTATAGTTCTGGCTCATTGGATTTTCCACCAAACCATGGCATTAGATATTTCTTTTATTTTTAAACTAGTATACAAAATTTTACTGGGATATCCAAGCGCAGTCTTTTAGTTTAAAAAGTCGTATTCAGAGCTTTGTGTATTTTATCTGTCATTCTACCAAATATTTTCCATTACTTGTGTGTTTCTATCAACTGTAAAAGCTGGTACATAGTTATCTAATGCATAACTAGTAGGAATTAAGGCTTCAGATTTGTAATACTTTGTATGCAAAGAAAGGGAACAGTAACTATTACCACTTTATGTTACCCAATATATTTGGTAGAAGTCCGAAGAAGCTACAACCCAAGAGATACGAATAAACAAAAGAACATAAAGTGTATTGATAAAAAAATACGCGATCAAGTTGTGCCCTTTGTTCGCTATACTGGATAGCTTTAATATTTTACATGGTGACTGCACATAACCATCATCTATAGTGGAGCCGAAGTTCAAATCTACCGTATATCCTAGTAGTTGCGTTTCAGCAACAGTTTTTCTGTTGGTAAAACAAGTGTGTTTTTTTTTGCTTTTTTTTCTCTGTGCGTTCATCCAGACATGTTGATGTCAGGCTTGTAACTGTTTTCATATCTTCAAGAGAAGTAGCTATATAGTAAATGTTCTGAATATCACGCCTGGAAGGGAATAAAGAACTTGTGAAAGTAACACCCCCTCACTCACTCACTCTCCTAACTGTATTTTATGTTGAAACTGGTGTGTTGTGATCAAATCGCAACACCATGGTTAGAGAAAGCATATTTTCAAATTGTTTTTAAATCCACCACTATTCCCCCACATTTCCCGGATTTTTTAGGAAATTGTTGCTGAAAAAAATCAGAGAATAAAAAGGTACTAGAATGTGATTTTTTTTGGCTCTATTAACATTTAGGTGTTTTTTTAATCTACACATTTTTGCGGGTTGCTTTAGAGGGAAGAGATGTTTGGGAACTTGGTGGTCATGAGTTTGGGGGAGATGAAAATGAAATGACGCAGTTTGCTCATTTCGTAAAATATTTCCGGAGCTTCTATTCGAGCTTTGTTATTTATATTTAAAGTAAAATTACCAAATGTGTTACTAAAATGCGACACAATCCGGATTTATACTTAATTTAGTTCATTTTGGAAATGTTTGTACATAACCATGCTTTAAAAATATACTCAATTAAGAGTTTCAGTTCTTTTTTTTTTGTTTGCTCTATTAAACAAAAGCAGAGACAAACCGCAACACATTTCAAATGGTAAAGGAAATGCAGTTTTAAAAATAATTATTCATAGAAGGATATATTAGTATACAAGTATTCTCTTTTATTGTTTTCTCAGGAAACAAGTTAGTGTAAAAGTAGTTGGTATTTTTTGCAGCGATATATCGAATTTCTACTATCGGAAAAGACAAATTCATATACTGTTTGGAACTGGGAGATCGTATTTAGAGTATACGCTAATTGAAGCTAAATACCTAGAAAGGAGATTTTAAAAAAGCGTTTAGCGTCAATAATAGAACAGATATTCGTATTGAGTGCATCTAACAAGAGCGTATTTGGAATCGGGATTACAGCTACCAGAATAATAATAATAATAATAATAATAATAA
>LSSK01000826.1:0-25319 GCA_001969505.1 Zancudomyces culisetae | reverse complement strand
GTTTGGTGGAAATCAAGCGGTACGGTGGGCCATTTACAGCGCGGGATATGTATCCATACCAGATGAAACTGTTTAGCATTGATGGATTGCGGACCAACGGCAAGTTTATGGACGATAGGGGAAATATTCCAGAGGGACAGACAGTTATTCTTAGTTTATTAAACGAATGTTACGATATAGTGCATGAATTAATAGCCAACAATGATGTTGAAGAATGAAAGAGAGAAAAAAAAAAGAAAGAAAGAAAAGAAACTAATTAAAAAGTAAAGTAAAGTAAAGTATAAAAAAAAATTTAAAGTCTACGGCGTTTATGAGAGCTGTTTGAATTATTTTTATTGTTGGAGTCAAGTTTCTTTTGGTTTTGTTCGAGTTTTTGTTTGCGTTTGAGGTTTGCATTGATAGATTTGATATTATTGATAGTGTTAATTTGGATCATTAAAGAAGAGATTTTAGAATCTAGTTTAGAGTTCGAGATCTTTGCAATTTTGTTTGTAAAGTTGTTGATTTTTGAGGTAGAACCAGAAGATTTGGAGGTTGATTTGGATTTGATAAGCTTTGGTTTGGATTTGAATGGCAAGTCAGCAACCAATGCTTTAGGAATGCGTAGAGGATTGAATTTACGAGCAACAGGCCGGATAGAATCTTTATCTTTGTAAAGAGAATTTTGGTTGATATGAAGTTTGAGGCCCAGTTCACGGCGGATTTGGACAGCAGGTTTCAATCCTTGCCAAGAAGTCGGTTTGTTGGCAAACAGCAGGTTGGTCACAGGGTAATAGAACGAAACAGGATCAATAGTGTACCATGATTTGAGGAACACAATGTCAGACATCAGAATCTTGTCTTCAAAAGTGGCTCTAAAGCAGCCAGGAGGCATGGGGGAAGAAGCAGCCTTTTTGACAACACCGCGGATTCCACTGACAGTTTGGAGTTTTGCGCCTTCGAATTTGGCAACTTCCAGAGGACTGTTGAACATGTTTTTGACATAGGCAGTGGTTTTGAGGATTTTGTGAGGCACACCAGTCAGTTTGAGTTTTTTCTTGATGACAATGTTTTTGTTTGTTTCCAAAACCACACCAGTCGCACAAATCCGGAATCCTTTAATGACTTTGGCGGCGGATGGCAGACATATAAACGCAGTGTTTGGAGGCACAATGGGTCCATAAAATACTGCCAAACAATGCATGTGTTCGGGTGTGTATTTAAGCATGCGGGTCTCCACCATGGTTTTGTTGTTTGTTCCTATCGCATATGTCACCACACTCTGGAACCTTCTCCAACCTACCGAAAAGACCAGCGGATCGTTGGTTTTCAACACTTTGCTTGCGTGGTACCATCGATGTTTTTTCAACCGTGTTTGAACCATTCCAAAGTTCTCACTTTGTTCACTTGCCAATAGTGTGCCTACTATTATTGGATACCGTCCATCAAAATGCTCTACAAATTCATACGGAATTCCTTCTGCAAACTCAATTCGAACATATTTGCCTGCTCGCACTCCCTCCACTGCTCGTCGTACAATCTCGCTTTCTCCCTCAAATTCTCGGATATTCTTTTGTTTTTGTGCTTCTAGTTTTTCTTTTTCTATTGTAGCTAAATCTTTCTTTTCTCCTTCTTCTTCATCATCATCATCATCGTCTCCTTCTCTCTTTCCTCTTCCTCTACCTTTTCCTTTATATTTATTTAATCCTTTTTGTGTCTTTTTATTTCCATTTTCATTTTCACTATCATCATTGTTGTCTCCTAATTCCTTGTTGTCATATGCTTGATCAAACATTTTCTTTAAAAGTATTTTTTTATTCTCTTGCTCTATTTGCTCTTCCTCTTCATCATCTTCCTCTTCATAATCTTCCTCTTCTTCTTCATCTTCTTGTTCACCATTTTGTGTAGTTTCTAAATCTTCAAAATCTCCATATACATCACTATCCTCATCACTACCTTCATCCTCATCATCATCATCATCCTCATCATCATCATCATCCTCATCATCATCATCATTCTCATCATCATCACTATTTCCTGCTTTCTTAACTTTATTCTTTACACCAGTAAATCTAGCCATCAGTTTTTCATAATCAATATTTTCAATCTCTTCTTTTTCTTGTTGGAACTTTTGGTATATCATATCCTTTGCATTATTGAATTTTTTAGTTACTTGCATTGACATTTCCATTTCCATATCCTCTTCGTCTTCCTCTTCATCATCTTTTTTAATATTATTAATGTTTTTTCTTGGATTGTTGTTGTATACTAAATCCATCAAATTTACTTGTCTTTTCTTGCCAAGTCTTTTGAATTTGTATTTAATATGACTTGCCTGATCCTCATCCTGATCCTCATCCTCGTCTTCTTCATCATCTTCTTCATCATCCTCATAATCATCACTATCATCTTCATCCTCATCACTATCACTATCACCTTCATTTGCATCATCATCATCATCATCACTAAACGCTCTTCTTCTTACTCTTTCTTGTTCCATTTCTTCCAACTCTTCAACTCCTACTCTAACTTCTTGTCGCTGATTTTCTTCATCTCCTCCAAACAACACCATATCTGTCTTGGCCAACTTTTCCGCAACTGTCTCTCTTTGATGTTGCAGCTTTAATATCATTTGCTCTCCCTCTCCAAACGCTATCTCTTCATCATCCCCATCCCCATCCCCTTGTCCCTCTCCTTCTCCATTCATTAATCTCCTTTTTTGTTGTTGTTGTTGTTGCTGTTGATTACCATATGAGAAATTTCCTGGAACATTTATATACACTGCATCCTTATCATATATCAACCCTCCAATATCCGACATTGGCGCATATATCTTTTTCGCCTTTTCATCCAATCTCTTACGTCTCTTTACCCCTGTTGTTCCTTCTGTTGTCGATCCCGTACTATCTGGCATTGGACATGGATCCGGTAACTCCTCAATACTCTTCACTGTAAAATCTCCCACTCCTGGAATATGTACTTTGGCTCTTTCTCGCATATTTGTACCGCGCAAATACCCGTAAACCGTTACCTTGCGGCTACTCTTGTAATCATGTTTGATCACCTCGCGTGATGTCAAGTCTTCAATACGATCTGCTACCACATAACTTCGACTATTATGGAATACCAATGGCCGGAATTTCATCACCGAAATGTACCGACTCAAGTTCAGAATTTCTCGATCCGGATACCGCCCATTAATCACGCCTGACAAATAAAACAGCTTGGCTCCATCGTATATTTCCGTCCAGAACCGATGCTTCATCTGCTTCTTCTTTGCACTCAGTGCCTTGTTATCCTTCATCCGATCCAAAAACGTCAAAACTCCCATTACTCGTGGAAACCCATGTGCCTGCAAGATATTCAGAAACTCAAACGTCTCCATTTCAAATCCAAAACTCGCATCAATCGTCAACAGTACCAAATCCGCCACCTTTGCAAGATCTACCAGCCCATTGATATCATTCACCCCTTCCATAAATGTTATCCGCTGTTTTTTCCCACTAACTACCGTAATCGGCCCCTTATTCTCGCTTATTGTATGTTTTGTGTACCGTCTAACTAGTGACTTTATCAGTGTAGTCTTTCCCGTCTATTATTATTATTATTATTATTGTTATCATTATTTTTTTTATCCCTACACCTTTAACATTTAATCTTTTAAATACAATATTTAAAGTTCATGTGTTTTTATCTTTATTTAAAATTGTATTTTACCTTTGGTGGTCCCACAACTGCTACTACTATAGGAGGTGGAACTTCTGGTGTCCGATCAACCAATGGCAAATGTAGTTTACGCTCATTCTTCTCAATTCTTCGCTGTGCCATCCGGTTGGCTCGCAACCCAGACTGCATTGCAAATGCCTTTGGGTTATTCCCCTTGTTCCCTTTGGTAGAAACACCTCCATTCTTCTTTTTTTCGCGTTTATCTCGCTTTTTGTTCTTGCCCCCGGCGCCCGTCTTTTGGACCCGATGTGACTTGTTGGTTTGTTTTGTATTGGCGTCCATCCTTTTATTTTTTTTTATCACACTTCCCCCCCCTTTTTATTCTATTTCGTTCCTTTTGCTATCTTTTTTTCTTTTCTATCAACACAAACACACGCACACACACCTGTTTTGTCACCACAACTTTTATCTATAAGGTTTTCTTTTTCTATTATTTTAATGGTGTGTTTTATACAACCAAGCTTACAAGCATATACTATTTACACTTTTTTTTTCCAAACCTACCTACTTATCCCTATATATCCCCCCTTTTTAATATTTATTTACTTTTTTATTATTTTTGACTTTGATTTTATACTTTGCCTCGTAGTAAAAAAAAAATTTTTTTATTTTGATCACTGTTTTTCTAGTATTAAAATATTTTACTTGAAAATATACTCCAGTTTACCAAAAAATACACTAGTACCAGAAAAAAAAAATTTTTTTTTTTACGTTTATTAGTGCACATTTTATTGGTTTTTGATGGTTCAAAAGCAATAAACACTTTAAATCAAACTATTGAAGAGAAAAAAAAAAGAAAAAAAAGTTTACCACAAAGTTTATTAGAGATACTCTTATTCTTTATCCATATTCATTTTGCTTGTAATATATAATACTTTTATTGCCATATATTAAACTATACCATAATATACAGAACAAAACAAAACAAAACAAATTGAATTAGACATGACCAGATATACTGCCAGAGTCAAAAAAGCATACCTACCTAGTTCAAATTTCGAGGGAAAAGAACTTGTCGAAAAGAAATCGGCTGGAGGAATAACCAAAAGGAAATTCCAAAATGGTGGTGGCAGAAGCTTCGGTGCCGATAACAATGACCGAGGACGATTTGGTGGAGGTAAGCGGTATATCCACCATAACAACAAAAAAATGTTGATGAGAGATGTGGTTTGTTTTGGATGTCGAAAATCGGGCCATACACTGAGGGAATGCACCGAAAAAAACGGCTCTGGGGAGAGTAATGGCGGAGTATTATGTTACCACTGCGGCGATACTTCACATACATCCAAGGCTTGCTCGGCACTAACCAAGGAATTCAAATTCGCAACCTGTTTTGTCTGCAACCAAACAGGCCATCTTTCCAGTAAGTGTCCAGAAAACACTGCCAATGGGATCTATCCAAATGGTGGTACTGGGTGTGGATTCTGCTCCAGTAAAGAACATCTGGCCAGAGACTGTGAACAAAACCCAAAGAACATGCGCAAGACTAAGCGGGTTGAAGATCCTTTGTCTGCCATTACAAGCAGTAATGGAAATCATGTAATTGGCACTATTCGATCCGGTCAAGGTGCGGATGACGATGAGGTCTTTGATCGCCTCAATAGAGTATCTAATCTACCAAACAACTCTGGCCACGACGGTAGAAATGATGCATCGGGTTCTGGTTCTGGTTCTGGTTCAGCAAGTCGTGGTGATGGTCCCAAAAAGAGAAAAGTTGTGAAATTCTGAGTATTTATCAGTATATTAACAAGGCATTTTACTGCCGTTCCCTCACCATCTCAACTTTGCCACCTACCTCACACTCACACTTTACACTCACACTCATTACGAGGTATTCTTTGTTTTGTATAGACTTTTATATCATTTTTCCTATTAATTTGGACTTTACTACTCTTAATATTTTATACCAAGTGTATTCATCCGTTGTGTATTAATATAATACTCTTATACTTATAACCCTGCTTGTCCATTCTATTCCCGGGTTTATTCATTTTATTTTTGGCCATTCCAAGGCTTCCATTTGTCAAGTTTACAAATGTACACTTTTCACATGATTTATTTATAACTTCGTTTTATTGGTCCAGGAGAATCTCGTATTATAAAGAAATGTTGGGTTGTTTGTAATGAAACATATATCCGAGATTTTCTCCTGTTAACAAATAAACTACAAAAAATCACTAAATGGGAACAAAAAAAAGATAAATAATAATATCAATATTAATATAAAAATAAAAAAGACGCAAAATAGACATTGTTTGGTGATTAAGTATTTACCCGTTACACAATTCTTTTAAAAAACGTGATTTTCTTTTTTTTTTTGGAAACAGGATAGTAATATTGCAAACTTGTATTTATAAAACTAATAATCCAAGCAACTTTATATCTTCTCCCCCTGCCCTCATCCTTCGAACTCATAACCGAGTTCTTTCAACGTAATAATAGTAGTCTTTGGTGTATAGACGGGTACTTTACTTATTCAAAATGGGGATTTCTGGAAGCAAGAATGCCATCACTGAAAGAGATAGGGCTGTACTTGACTTGAAAATTCAGCGAGACAAACTGAAACAATATCAGAAAAAGGTAATTTATATTTTACTCAGAACTCCTATTTCTCTTTGGTCTTTTTACTACTTTTTGAAGATTTTATATATATATATTTCTATAATATTTATTAAAATGAAAAAATAAAAATGGTAAAAATATAAAACTCTCTTTGCAATGTAGTTAAATATGGTCTTTTTGCGGGAACAAGAGATTGCCAAGATATGTCTGAGTAAAGGCCAGAGAAATAATGCTCTTTTGGCACTGAAAAAGAAAAAATACCAAGAGCAGCTACTCGCAGATGTTAACAACCAGCTATTAACGCTACATCAAATGGTAACGTCGATTATACTATATACTTTATACTCGCTTTTTTTTTTACTTTTTTTTTTCTCTCCAGAAAATACTGTTTATTATAAAATCTCTACTATTATTATTTGTCGAGCTAGGTCGATTCAATCGAATTCATGACTGTTCAAAAATCTGTATTCGAAGGGTTGAAAAAGGGAAATCAATTGCTAAAACAAATCAACAGCGAGATGAGACTAGAGGATGTCGAAAACTTGGTCAACGAGACTCAAGAAGCCATCGAATACCAAAACGAAATCAGTTTGCTCTTGAATTCTTCGCTAAGTTCGCACGACCAAGAATCTGTCCTTGAAGAACTCGATTCACTAATTGCCGAACAACAACAAGAACAGAAACAAGAACAGAAACAAGAACAGAAACAAGAACAGAAACAAGGACAAGAACAAGGACAGCAACGGCAACAGCAAATCAAACCAAATAAACTTCAGCTTGGAGATGCAAGTAAAGATAAGAATCTCATACTAGATGCAGTTGGACAAACTACGATTGATACTCGCGATACTGTGCCAATTTCTCGACCGGATCATGTGGCGAATCAACTTCCAAGTGTTCCGGACAATATTCCTGGACGCAAAATTAGGGACGATGCGTCTTCTGATAAAAGTTCAGTATCCAGCAAGGAAATGGTTCCTGCATAAAGGCATTATACATGTTGTTCATACAACTCACGTTTCTTCCTTCCTTTGTTTGTTTGTTTGTTTATTTTCTTTTTTTCTGTTTTTTTTTTTTTTTGAAAAAGAAAGATTTGCGTTATAATATTAGTATTTTATAGAGTATTTGCATTAATTATATATATTTTTTATTACCAAGGGATTAGATCTGAAATAATTATACCCACAGCAATATGATTATTCCCAAATTAATTTACGGATGTCTACCCAACACCTTTTCTTTTTATCCTGATAGTTTCAGAATTGTTCATATATATCTGAATATGGAATATCTATTTAAATGCTGGAAGTGAGCAAACCGTCTCAGCATATTTCTAGAATGTACGTTTCTCAAATTAATACATATGCCACAAAGAAACCATCTTGTGTTGCTGCAAATACTTGAAGAGCTTGTGCTTATAAGGAACTAACCAATAGAGATCTTTAATCATGTTATTAACTGGTATCTAAGCCTTTACAGAAGCTAATATGTAAGCTTGAAGTCTTTAAATCTAGTTTATTTATTAAGTATACTATTTCAATAAAGCCAATAATAAAAGTGTTATAAAAAAGTGTTGATACTCTTGCAGGTTTAGTAAGTATTATTAATTACTTGGTAAAACAATATAACAAATTAAGTTGATGCGAGTGTTCAATATATTTAGTATCCCAACTCAGCAATTAATATATCAAGTCTGATTATAAAAAAAATAAGAATAACTGCAATACATGATCCGGTTGTTGGATTTGCAGAATTAATATATGCCACTATCTATAGATCAAACTGAGGGTATTGGCTATAACGACGGATGTCAATAATTGGAATTTATATTTGGTATTCTTATAATTGTATATACTACAACTAGACTAGTAAAATACTTTTGTACACTTTTCATATCACCAGCATGTCTTATAAATACTCTTCTTTTTACAACTCTTGTAATTAAGCAGTAAGCAAGTAAAAAAACAAAAAAACAATAAAAACAATAAAAACACGAGGCTAGGAAAAGAGAAGTAGGAAAATGAAAACTACCAAACGTACTGTATCCTCAATGTGTATAACCATGTTATTATTAGCAACTAGCGCAGCTAGCACAACTAGTTCGTGTACCAGTGAACAGAAGCAGTGCAATGGATTGCATTCTCTTTTATCCTGCAAACAAGGTGTATGGGTCGAATCTCCATGTGATCCCAAAAAATTTTGCAAAAAAAATACTCAAGGCACAGTAGGATGTTTTTATTAGTTCTAGCTTTGTATTAAAATCGATATACATAAAATATCTTTAAACCATTGAGAGGGAATTGTAAATAGTCCACAAGTTCATATTACACTTTTTTTTAAAATTTTTTTTAATTGTTTTTAATAATATATGAATAAAGCTATAACAGTGGCTCATAATATACTTTATCAAGAAATTGCAAGTATAAAACGGTTCAAAAAAATATAATTTGAGTTTATAATTTGAGTATCTTTGAGACTAGACACAATAAAAATACAATCACAAAAATTAATACTCAAATTATAAAATTGCACTTATATATATATGTGAAAAGAAAAACTTTCAGCGAGCTTCCATGGCGCAATTGGTTAGCGCGTCTGACTGTTAATCAGGAGGTTGCTAGTTCAAGCCTAGCTGGGAGCGTTTTTTTTTAATTTTTTTCAATATTTTGTTGTCGATTTCTGCCAAATTAAAAGATCGAACATTGGTTTTAATACATTTTTCTCGGTTTGTTTTTGATTTGGTAGCCAAATATATATTTATGCCCACAATATTAACTCGAAGAGGTGTATAGTAAAATATTTTTTCACTAAACGGTACATAGGATTTAACTAAACCATAGTTTAGAGTCACTGGTACGGTTTGCACTGTTTTGTTTAAATCACTATAGCTTCAATTTGTATTGAAAATAACTAGTTTTTTTGCGCTAAACAAATGGGATATTACCGTAAACAACTACTTTAGCCTTATTGGTTAGCGATTGTTTATTTTTTCTGTAATTTCTTTAACATTATAAAAATCGTTTGCAAAAAATAAAAATAAAGGTACAAGTCAAGTAACATATCGAAATTAAAATAGCAAACGCAGAATACATTGTCAAACACCAAAGCTTGCAATTTCGGGATTATAAAACAATAGAACCGGTAATGTACGAATAATTAAAACGGTACGGTTAGACAGAATAAATGTAAGTAGCTTAACATTTATATACCTTTGCACATATTTTTGAACTATGACAACCGCTACAATAAAAATTATATAAATAGATAATGCGATCTTTAAAACCACCAACAGAATTGTTTAATCCCACGTGCGCGAAACGGGAGGATGATCTGCGTAATAACGCAGAGCCAAACACCATAGCCAGAGAAAACGAAAGAAATACTGCTGTAAATGGAAGTTGGACAAAAACCACAGGAGGCGCACAGAGTGAGGAGGGAAAAAAGCTCCGGAATGCAAGGATCAACGACCTGGAGGAACATCAGTCAGATAGTGTGGATAAAAGTTGGCGTGATATGGATGGTTAGTTGGTTTTGTTTATTTTATTTTTAATATTACAAGAAACTATCTGATGGGTAGGATTTTCCTAGTGTATTATACAGTTCGTTGGATAAAAAGGACAGAACCAACCCAATAGTATATAATTTATAGGTCTAAGGCGATTAAAACAGGAAACAGGGTATCCCACTAATACTCAGAACGCGAAAGCCAAAAACACGAGGCGGCGATCTTCCAGAGGAAAATTCAAAGCATACACCCCCAACAGTCCCGCAGGGTATAGCAATCTGAGTACTCCAGGCGCAGTGCGTAGCTATGGTTACCAAGGATATAATACTCGTGTGGTACAAACTAGCAAAACTCGATCGACAGTTGTAGCAGGAAGATCTGGGTTTATACAAGGGACACCAAAACCCCTTGCCGGGGCTGCTGTACAAAGGAATAGACTCCATATTGCTAGTAGCAGAGTGGGTGGATATTCAGAAGAGGTAAGATTAATTTAACACAAGTTGATGGCAAATTTCAAAAATTTCTGCTTGTACTTCCTTAAATTATTATAAAAAAATCTTTCTCCAAACCTGGAGGTGATGGGCCATACTCAATACATATTGAAATAATTTAGGCGATGATGCAACGATTCGAGTTTCTGGAAAACGAGGTAGCAGAGTACAAGAAAAAGCTCGATGAAGCTATAAGCGAAAAGGCTAAATACCTGAGTTTAGGTAAATTGAAATATTGATGTGAATATATACAACAAGTAACTCGAAAGAAAATGTAAAAACATTTGATTTGTATAATATTAGTCGAGGAAAAGATGCTAGAGGCAAAGATCAACGATGAAAAGTACAAAAGAGAGTGTGAAAATCGAAGGCAGCTCGAAGAAAGTTTGCAGAAACAAAGAGAGAAACATGAAAAGGATATGCAAGAGAATGTGATAATGCTAAAGGAAGTAAAAGTGAGGCATGAGGAGGAGGTGGAGTCACTCGAGGTACAAGTAAAAAAGCTACAAAGAGCTTCAAAGGAGCAGGCAGAGGAGATTGAAAACTATAGCGAACAGGTTCGAAAAAGTAAAAGGAAATTTGATGAGCTAGAGGTAAGCTATTGTGATATTTATATATACTAAAATCAAGTAACATTTTACGGTTTATTATTGCAATAGGACGAATTTTCCCAATCCAGAGACAAGATAAAAAAGTTTAAGCAACGAGTAGAAACATTGCAAGACGAAATGAATGAAAAAGAGCAAAAAATATCAGAGCTACAGGCAGTACTTGATCAAATACAGGAAAAAAAGGACAAGCTGGAGGAGACATTGAGGAAAGAGGAGAGACTCAGGAGAAGGTTGCATAATACAGTGCAGGAACTCAAAGGAAATATCCGCGTTTTCTGCAGAGCACGACCAGCACCTTCACAAGAGAAAGCCGATATTTGCATCCAATTTTCAGATAATAACGGTGAAAAGAATGGTGTGGAAGTCTGTACAAAAAGAAAAAGCGCAATGGGAAAGGACCTCGCAGAAACAACACAGTTCAAGTTTGATCAAGTTTTTGATACCAACTCGACGCAGGAGGAGGTGTATCAAGAGATTGAGCAGCTAGTCCAATCGGCGTTGGATGGCTACTCGGTGTGTATCTTTGCCTATGGGCAGACAGGTAGCGGGAAAACATATACTATGGAGGGAAATGCTGAGAATAGTGGCGTTATCCCAAGAGCTTTGCAGCAGATTTACAACGAGACAGTACGGTTGGAGCCAAAGGGATGGAAATACGAACTAAAAGCTCAGTTTTTGGAGATTTATAACGAACAAATCTATGACTTGCTCACAAATAAAAGCAAGGAAAACAAGCTAGATATAAAACAGGCGCAGGATGGCTCGATCTATGTTGCTGATTGTGAAAAGGCCTCTGTAACATCTATTGACATGGTAAACACACTCCTGCGTAAGGCTGCCAAGAACCGTTCGGTGGCTTCCACCCTTTGTAACGATCGTTCATCGCGATCGCATTCAGTATTCTCTTTGTACATCAGCGGAACAAATTCAAAAACATCAGAATCATGCAATTCAGTGCTGAATTTGGTTGACTTGGCAGGATCCGAGAGACTGACACAATCAGGTGCAGTCGGCGACCGTTTAAAAGAAACTCAGTCAATTAACAAATCTCTTAGCTGTTTGGGCGATGTTATCGCTTCAATTGCCAGCAAGGACAAACATATCCCTTACCGCAACTCAAAGCTCACATATCTGCTAATGCCAAGTCTGGGCGCGGGAAGTTCAAAGACACTAATGTTTGTATGTGTAAATCCATTGACTGATTCTAGCCAAGAGACATTATGTTCACTACGGTTTGCCTCTAAAGTAAACTCTTGTCATATAGGATCTGCAGTTCAGAAAAAGTGAGTAAACTGTACATTTATCCACTCGACTTTGTTTACCTGTTGTTTAGTAATGCCCTTCTTGGTCTCTTTGTTTTTAGGTTTGTTAATTAATCCATCAAATTTATGATTACTTTCACCACTATCACTACCCCCCCCTTATGTCGTATTCCTAGCGCTATTTTATATTTATGTTTTGTATATTTGGATTTATGAACAATATAATTGTTTTTGTTTTTAATTGTTAGACAAGGTTAGTTAGTTAACGAGGTTGGTGTTGACTTATACCAAATATACTGCCAAGGCGAGGCTATTAGATATATTTGGGGAGAGAGGGGTCTTTATGCAAATATACAAAGAAATAGTTAAATTAGTTTCGAAACTTTTTTGTTGTAAAGATGAAGGGGCAGGGGGGGAGGGGGTACTCTGTATAAGTGAGTAAATCTCATGTATGAGAATACAGGTTGGAGGTGCTATTAGTAGTCGATATATTATATGTTGTAAACAGTGGTTTTGTTTATGGTTCATGATACGCTGATACCAATACATTATGGCATTATGGGTGTCATTTTTGGATATTCTGTGCACATCAATAATAATTACAGATATCAAAAAATGAAAAAAAGAGGGGAGAGAGAAAGGCTAGAACAAAGAGTCGATTGGTTTCTAGAGTTGTTTTGTAAATGTGTAATTAGGAGCAATCTGCATTAACCCAGTATTTAAATCCACATGAATTAAAAATTTGGGTGAAAGCCGTTGATGATCAAAAATCGATTCTACATTTTTTTTCTTTAGTAATCAAAATTGTTATATTAGGCAGAAACACATAGTGAAGGTACAAGTATTTAGGGAGGGTGGGTCTAAAGGTGGGAAAGGATGTCGGGAGTGCTAGGTGAATAATCGTTAATAATTGTATTTACCGCTATTCGAGTTGTTGGAGTGGGCTGGAATGCAAAAATATATCACTTGTCTTCTAGAAGGAGGTAGCTTACTAATCCCTTTTTATTATCAGCGGTGTAGTTGACCATGCTCAATTCCCATTATTAATTTATTCATCATTACCTGAATGGGTTGGTCATTGCGGAATTTGAAGCTAATATTTAATTTCCGCTTTTAAAATTAAGAACCATTTTGAACAAAAACAATAAAAAAAAAATCGCAGAATTATTTTTGGTACTAAAAAACGATGTACAAATCATGAAAAAATGTCTTGGTAAAAAAAAACGTAAGAACAACAACTTTTCATTATAATCGTAATAGTAAGCTTTTATGGCGCAGTGAACAAAGCCGATACGAAATGGAAATAAATAATAAATCCAACATGGGTGATAATCATAAGGGTATTTTACAAAGATTTTCCAAAAACGAACGAATTTTGAGCTTGAATGAAGAGGCAGTGTGTGGAGCAATCAGCGGACTGGCAACAAGGTTAGTTTGCAATTAAATATGTGTGTTGCTGTGTCTATATGGTCGTTAAATAAATATAATAAAGTATATGTTGAAGAATATTAAAAGGGTAAATATATATAATAGGCTGATTATTGGGCCTTTTGATGTAGTCAAAATCTCAATGCAGGCAAGTTATTAAGAATAAGGAAATATGCCAACCGGCAAAGTCATATTATGTATATCGTACATACCCGCTTTTGCTATAGTTTGTATTCGTAAAATCAATCAATTTTCATGTATATAAAAGCTAACAAAGAAGATATATTATATATGTCTATGTATATAGCTTGAGAACAGCAAAATGACAATAGGAGGCATTTCAAACAGCAGGATATCAAGATGCGTCAGTAAAATATTTCTAAAAGAGGGAATGAGGGTAAAAAAGCATTAATTGAGTGTATCTAATACGAATTGCTATATGCTATATACGGAGTCTCAAGTCTACAAGCAAAAGAAAGCGAGACTGATGTTGACAAACCATTGTTAAATTTAGGGATTCTATAAGGGAAATATCTCCGCAGCGATGTTATATTCTACGTATGGAGCAGCACAGTTTTATTCAATATCCATGGTAGAGAGAGTATTCGAAAAAAGGGTAAATATACGCCATGAATTCGAGTATATTGAATATTAGAGTATTATGGATATGAGTGGTAAAGGTGATTTTATAAGACTAAAATACAGGAAATGTGAATATATTTGACGAAAAAATACTTGTAGAAAATCAAGGGAGATACAATAAAGTATTTGTTGGGAGGAGGTGTGGCAGGGTGTTTTGCAACAATAGTGTCATATCCATTTGATCTGCTACGGACGAGGTTTTCGGGACAATGGTTAGAGGATAGGGTAATTTGATTATTAGTGCAATATTGATATTGGTTACAAAATATAATTATGGGATAAAAGTAGTAGAATGGGTAAACACGTGAAAATATAGGCGTACAAAGGGTATAGAACGGCAATAGGCGAGATACTGAAAGAGGAAGGGGTACGGGGGTTTTACAAGGGACTTCCTGCTGCATTGACACAGGTGTTTCCATACATGGGGCTTATGTTTTACAGCTACAATATTATCAGTGAATACTTGAAGGAAATGGAAGGAAATGCGATAGCCAAGCAAACAATTGTAGGAGGAGCTGCCGGGGCAATTAGCAAGTTTTTGGTATACCCACTAGACCTGATTCGAAAAAGGAGGCAGGTGCAATGTTCAAAACTGACCAAGTTTGGGAACAGGGAGTTACCAGAGTATAAGGGAGGAATGTTTGTGATGGGAAGGGAGATAGTTCGAAAGGAAGGCGTGCTTGGACTGTTTAGAGGGGTTGGCCCGTCGCTGATTAAGGCTGGGCCTAGCTCAGGAGTGCTCTTTTTTATGATGGGAGTAACTCATAATCTTGTGCTACTAATCAACAAGTAAGTTGTTGAACAAGAAATAGAAAGTTATAATGATATTATTTTCAAAGATGTTTTTTAGTTTTACACAAAAAAAAAAAGTTCTTTTTATGCTGTACATAATAAATAGAGTCTAGTATTGTAACAAACATGTATGAGTTAGTGGGCAAAATTTTTTGTATGAAAAAGGAGGTTAAACACACTTATGGCAAGGAATTCATTTTAGCCCTTTTTTTGGCAGCCAGTTTTTGTTTTACCAGTTTTTTAAGTCCGTCAACAAGATTGGGTAGGTTGAAGTTTTGGCAAAACTGTAATACTGTTTGGTTTAGATCTTGGTTTTCATAATACTTGAAGATTTGTTTTTTGCCCTCTTCGATTTCTACTTGAAGTTTGATATATTCGACTTTTTTTGGAAGAGGTTTGGGTGTAGGTGTAGGATTAGGTGTAGGATTAGGTGTAGATATAGATGTAGATATAGATGTAGATGGAGCTGGTGCTGGTGCTGGTAGGTTGTTGGTATTTACAATGTTGCTTGCAAGAGTAGCGTCATTATTCTTCTGAACGACAATATCTTTATTTTCATTTTGATATAACGATCCATTGTTGGTTGATGTAGAGATGTTGTTGATGGGATCACTTTTACGTTTGGGAAGTACCAAACTAGCTGGTTTTTTTGAATTGGCAAACAAGACGTTTTTGTTGACAGATCCATTAGAAACAGCAGCAACATTTGCACTATCTTTTTGAATTGATGTATCAGGCAAAAGTCCCAAAAACGAGACGCGTTTGCCAGCCGGAACCGTTTGATTATCTTTAAAGAATTCTCCTTGCCCTCGTCCTTGTCCTTGTCCTTGTCGCCGACCTCGCATCTGCATCTGGTTTTGTTGTTGAGCTTTGTTCCGCAAGTATACTTGTTGTTCGTATACAAAGTTTGGTCCCCCAGGATTATTCATAGCTTCGGTAAGGGATATGGGGACAACTAGTCGAGCGCTAGGGTGAATAATGACATTCTGCTGCCCATTAGTATGAGGCTGGGCATCGACTGAGTCTTCTAAAAACTCTTCTGTAGACATCCAGTTAAGACCTAAAAACGGCTCTGCGCTTATTTTTGGTTTTTTCAGTGCTGAACGAAGTTTTTGTGTTCCGTGCTGACTTGTTGGAGAGTAGCCAGAGACGTCGTTTGAAACTTGGTTGTATGGCCTTTTTAAAGGGTTGAAGTCTGCTCTTTTAGAGTTTGAATTGAACATTACAGTGTTGTTATTTATGGCAGAAGTTTCAGAATTAGGTTTTTTGGTTTTTACATCAAAAATGCTTTGCAACTTATTCTTACTTGACATATTATAAGCTTCACTGCTTTCAAGATCAATAACATCATTATACGCATTATTATTGTTATTGGCGGTGGTATTCTCAATATCCAAATCGTCTGGTATCAATGGTTCGTTTGCAATGTCAATATATTGCCGATTGGAGCCTTCATCAAGGGTTTTGACCATTTCAACTTTCCTTTTAACTACCTGAATTCCACTCAAAAACAGTGTATCGATAGTTTTATAATTGTTGAGCAGATTTTTAATGCGTTCAGTATCATGCAACTCACAGTTTTCTACACCAAAAAATTTCAGGTGCTTGCCGTGCTTCTCAAGAACTGGTCGAAACAACCCATCATTAATGGTGTTGCTATTAACATATAACCCAAATAGCTGCTTCACATTTTGTAGTATGTGGACAACTACTCCTGCTGTGACCCCTGCGCCAACTATTGATAGTGTCTTCAGATTTGGCTGTCTTCCTAATACAATCGCTGTGTTTTTACGTGTCAAATTGATCCGCTCCACACTCAAATTTACCAGTTTGCTGGTCCGGTTTAGATTTTCTTCTGTCCCTTCCAGCTTGTTTTCAACTTCATTAAAGCTATCTCTACTAATGTGCACGCTACGAAGAGCTCTATATGTTGCCTCTGTTCGCTGCAATATTTGGTACAGATCCATCACCCCAACATCTTTTGCTGCCACCGATACTTCACGTAGTCGGCTGTTGTTATTGACCACTTTTGAAAGTGTGTTTTGGCCGAGTTCGTTGTTTTTGCCATGGATTTTTAGTCTCCGTAGCTTCTTGGTTTTCATCAAAGTATCCTGAATCTTCTCGTTTCGTACCCACAATTCCAGCTCCTCGATATTTGCCATTCTCTCTGCGATCCCTTTCCAAAAGTCTATACCAACCTCGGCTCCAAATTTCAGCCGTAACCGCTTTAGCCCCCGTTGTGCTGCTATAAATTGAGCTAGCCAGCTTAAATCATTTTCTGGTCGGCCTACTATTTCCAGCTCTTGTAAATTTTGCACCATTGCCGCCATAATTCTGAAATCTTGCGCTTGAAATCCACTGCCATACATATGCAATGTCTCCATATTCTGGCCGCTTTTGCCCACTAGGTTAATTACCGTGTGCGCCTTTCTTAGCAATTGTGTGTTTTCGTCGACTTGTAATTCCATTTTCTCTTGCTCGTTGTCCCTAACATCCCTGTTCAGAAATTCTTCTACAGCTTCACTGCCTTTCCCCTCCCCGTTTCTTGATAAAATGTTTTCTGCTCCTATGATTTTATACCCCTTTACATATTTCAAAAGTTCTACTTTCTGTCTCACCAGTGCCTCGTACTTTGCCAAACTTTCTTTATTGTAGATTCGTGGACATTTATAGAGTTCAATTGTCCCCGCCTCATTAAAAATCGAATTGACTGTGCAAAACTCTAAAACATCTGTCTGGTTGTCTAAATAGCTACAAATCCTAGATAGGATATATTTCTCCTGGTCCCCATTCTTTTCTTCAATTTCCCCTTCCTCCTTTTGTTCAATAAGATCTTCTGCCCAAAAATCCTGCTCAAAATCCAGTTCTACGGCCATTTCTGTTTCTCTCCTCTCTATCCTCTCCGTTTATTCTCTTTTACAATTAAACTAGCCTTGCAGTATTCGAGAGTTGTTGAAGTGTGTTTTACACCTTTTATTTTTTATTTGCTTTTTATTCGTATTTCCTCTTTCATTACCTCTTTTCCACTAATTTCAGCTTTTTCTCATTTCTGTGATTTTTAGTTCTTTTAAAATTCATCAAATTCGGTGTTAGATTAAGCGAGATAAAAGTAAAATCCACGAATAGATGGCTAATGATGAATTGTTTATTTTAAGCTTGTTGGATTTTTCATTTTCAATTCTGTCATTTCTCGCGAAAAGTGAACTCGAAAATTAAAATCAAGGAGTGAACAAGGGAGTGTAGCGGAAAGGTAATAGGGAAAGGTGATGAAGGAAATTGTATATTCCTGAATTTGTTGCAATAATTTTGGATTGTAATGGGAAAAAAATTTTTTTTTTCAGCAAATCAGTATCAAGTGCCGACTAAATCTCATCAACTCCAGATTTCAATAATAATTCTTTGGGAGTATAAAAGTCTCAAAATCGCATCTCTAACACCAAATTAAATAAAAAAACACTTTTTTTCTATTCAACAAATCGACAGATATTACAAAATACATACAGGCTTAGGAAAACAGTCGGTTTCATATAGCCATCGTTGCTAGAGTACTATGTATTTTGCTTTGGTTAATTTCTGTCCAGAATAGAAAATATAGCATGGTTGGCCTTGCAATGATGATTTTCTTTTTACATTATCCTCCGGTTCTCCCTTCTCTCTCTTTTTATTTTTGCTTCGCTCCATGCTCATCGGGGTGTACTCGCTTTATATACATATGCATATATTTGCTTTCTGTTTAGTTGTTACAACACAAGCGCGATTCTTGAGTTAATAAGGTAGAAAGGCCAAGTTTAAGAGTCAAAATAACAACCTTACTTTGACATTGAATTTGGTATCTGCGCTTTATTTCCCAGTTCAGTTCGTCTAACTGTATCAATGACGATGGCAGAGCAAAATCGATAGAGAGATAAAGAGGTACTAGAGGATTTGTAAACAGGAAAACATCGAGGACCTGAAACTTTGTGTTGGTAAAGTATGTGTATACCAAGCCATATGGGAGGGCATTCTATTTTGGTTTAACAGACACGTTTCATTTACCAACCTAATTAAAGTTGCTTTGTTAATTATTCAGGACAGATACCAAGGTTACATTGCCTTTTGGCTTATCGGTTTCACCCGTTTTTTTTTGAGTTGCATCTCTTTTTCACAATTAATAAAAACCACACATTTAGAGCCACTTCATGTCTACTTTTCTCACCCCCCCTCCTTTACTTTTTATCTGTTTTTTATTTATTTGTCAGAGGTGAAAGGGGGTAAAAAGAGGAAAAAAGATGGGTTCGGAAGTTGGTACAACATGCTGGGTTTAAAGATGTGCATGTATCGCCAACCTCCTGGTTTCGTCCTTTTTCTCATAGTTTGTGCAAAATTAACAGGTTTCATTTTCCATACAGTATTCCTGGAAATCTACACCCCGTTGGCTAATAATTACTCGCAAAAAAAGTCTCCGTATTACAAATTAATAAAGCAACATGAAACCAAATCCAGCTTTCCCACACTCGTTTTCCAAGCTCATTCAAAATAACATATAAATACACACACTTATCTCTCCTTTCCAGAGTAAAATATCATAGCAAACCAACATGCTTTCAGTAGTATATGGAGGTAGTGGAGCCTTAGGCTCATCTATAGTAAAAAAGTTTATCAGTAGTGGATGGGTAAGAACCACCCTTTTTCATTTTGTGCTCTTTACTCGGTTTAACAATCCGAAATTCTCTTGAAACATGAACACATTTCTAGTATTAATATTATAATAAAAATAAATGTTATTCTGCATTTAGAAAGTGATCAGCATCGATATCAAGGCCAATTCCGAAGCCACCGAAAATGTTTTGGTAAAACCCAACCAAAATCTGGAACATCAGGGAGCCGAAGTCGCACAACAAATGCACAATCTTGGTGTACAAGCTAACAGTGTCGATTCTATTTTGTGCGTTGCTGGGGGTTGGGCCGGTGGTAATGCTAGCGATAAGGGTAGGTCTTGTGTTTTTGTGGCATCTTACTATTAATTTGCTATTTTGTTGGTAAAATGAATAGCATTAACAACAAGACTTTTCTTTATTCAAATTTATAGGTTTTCTGAGTTCTACAGAGGCATGTATCAACCAATCGATCTACTCTTCTGTTATTTCGGCAAATATTGCTTCAAAATATCTGAAAAAGTAAGAATATGGTTCCACTGCTTTCATTTTTTTTTACTATTACATTTTCATGTATGTTTTAAAGCTTAGAAGAAGCTAAAGGGTGGAAGTTTTTCTTTTTTTTTTTATGACATTAAATATTATATTAAAACATATCTAACTACGTCTAGGAATGGATTTTTGCTGTTTACGGGTGCCCAGGCATCACTGAATGCCACACCTGGAATGATAGGGTATGGATTGGCAAAAGCGGCCGTTCATCACCTAGTCAAGAGTCTGGCAAACGATGGCAGTGGTCTGCCTGAAAACTCTCACGTTCTGGCTATTCTTCCGTATGTACAAGCCTTTCTACTATTAAGTTCCACACATTGTTTTCTTTTTCCTCCCAATTAACGACAAAACTACCAAAAAATAATCCGTCATATCAATCATTTTTTGGGTTTATTTTTGATTGTAAAGCTAATAGCATGCTCTAATACTTTTATTTACTTATCCAAATCTAGGGTAACACTAGACACACCAATGAACAGATCAGCAATGCCTGGAGCCGATTTCTCCTCATGGACACCGTTGGAAGAGCTATCAAACAAAATTCTGGACTGGAGTTCAGGCAAATTGGAATTTGAAAGCGGGAGTCTTGTTCAGGTTATAACCAAAGATTCTAAGACCAGTTTCTTGTAGCTTTGATTTATTTTTTTCATATTCCTTTCTCTTTTGTTTACCAATTTACTTCTAGCATGGCACTTTTGGTGTTATTTACTATTTTGTTACCAGTAAAATTTTGGAAAGGTGGATTTCTAGTGGGATCAACTACAAGAAATAAACTTTGCGAGAATGCGACAAAACCCGTTGAATCTCTTGCCTTATATTTGCTTTCATGCGTTTTGGCGACTGGGCCAGGAATGCGGCTGGTTTCCATCAACAAATGAAAAAATTAATCATGTTTTTCATTTGAATCCTCCACCCTGAGCCAACGGAATGCGAGCTGGAAAACGCAAAAAAAAAGTTGGCAGACGCGATTAAATATTCTCTTTGAAATAAAATTCAGCAAGTTAAACTAAATCCAGCATACTTTTTTTTTCCAAAGAAAAGGAAGAGTAGAATTACCTTTGACTGGGACAGAATAAGAATATCTAACTCGAGGGAGGGAAAAGGTGACAGAATATAACGTATTTTTACGTAAAACTGATTTGAACTTTTTTCGGTCCGCGTTAACGAGTAATTGAATTGAATCGAATCCACCACTTTTTATTTCAAAAGTACAGAACGAAAACACAAGAGAAGTGCGTGGACCTACGGAGGCCGTATTTTGAAATCTGTTTTGATCTAGATCCAGCTGCTAATCCACAATTTCTGGTGCAATGTCGGAAGATAAAACCACAGGAGACGAATTTATTTCGATAGATAGTTCTTGCGACGAGGGGGTGACAAAAATAAGCGTTTCGGCTCAGGGTGTAGGTATTGAGGGGGACTCCAGTTTTTTAAATTCACAGACAATATGTTCTAAATGTAACGATATTATTATACTGCCGGTCAAATTTGAGGTTAGCTCACAAGTTGAAGAGGATCCTGTCCAACACAAGACGAATATATGTGAATATTGTCTGCAAAATCCTGTAAATGTAACAGGTTCTTCGCCTAAAGAGGGGATAAAGCAGAAAGCGACTCCAAATAAGAATAACCATGCTGATTTTCTCAGCACTGATAGTTTGGAAATGAGTTATTATAGCGATAGCGACGAACAGAGCGAAGGTGAGACGAAACATAGCCCTGGAAAGAGAAAATCCACACCGAGTAAGCTCGAACCGTTTATTGAAATTGCTTTACCCGATCCACATCACGGTTCGGCTGCAAAAGAACTGAAACGAAAGCTTGAAGATTCAAGTTCTGATTGGGAATCAAGCGATATTCCTAATTTCAAGACCTCAACTAGAGGTGGTGGGTCAACCAAACAGAGCAGGGCAAAAAAAAGTGGCAAAGAGAATAACTCTCAGGATAAAGCGAGTAAAAAATCCGAAAAGGACTCACAAAAGACAAAGCTAAACATGCCAGCAACTTCGTTCAGTGGATCTAGCGACCTTTCAGAGTTGGAAATTGCAGATTATGGCGAGTCCGATTACAGCGACTATAATGTCTCAGCGGCTGAGAGTGATGATTTCGAAGAGAATATAGATGAATACGCCAGTAGCGACAGTAGTTTTGGTGGCGGTACCAAGGGTAAACGGAAAAGCAGTAGTAAACCCAAAAAGGGCGCTAAAAGCAAGCCAGACGCTCATGCAAGCGCGGATAAAGGTAAAAAGAAGGGCAATGTTGTTTCCAAAGCCGCCACAAAACCAGCGTTGCTGGCGAAAAGTAAACTCAGCACCCCAACGGTCTCAAAAGCTACGAAATCTGATACTTTAACGGCCAGATCACCATTAAAAAAGATATTGGTTTCCCCGAAAAAGCCAGCTTTATCCATTAGCTTATCGAAATCACCCCTCAAAACTGTGCCTAAACTTACAGTAAAACCCAAGATACCCCTTGGGACAACTAAAGCTACGGTCACGGCCACGGCTACAGTTACAAGTACAGCTGCCATCAAACCTGTAGCTTCCACAACCTCAACTGTCAGTTCACTCACACTTAAATCGACAACTGGAACCTCAAAGTCGACTGTGACTTCTAATGCCATCACCTCAGGCACCAAAGTAGTCGGTAAAGTACCTTCAACAGGCTTAAAGCCAACCCTTGCGGGCAAACAGTCGGGGTCATTATCAGGTATGATGCAACCTAGTGTACGCAGAGTTGGGCTAAGTAGGAAGTCAGGAGCTGCTGGGAGTAAGACAGGACTACATTCCTATTTATTTAGCAACAATAACTGATCTTTTTCTTTTCTTGTGGTTATGTTTCCCTTTGTACTTTATATTTTCCAAGTATATTGAATTGATTTTATTACAGTTGTACCAGAGTTTACATTTAAAAAATCCGAGATATATTATATTTACAAAAAAAATAAAAATAAATTAGAGAAAATAACAAAATAAATTAATAAACAACACCCAAATACTCAAGAAGGTACAGTCTAATTAAAATCTACTGTGTGGGTGTGGGCATAGGTATTCCTATATTTATAGTTTGGAGAATTGATATCTGGCCGTATATTTACACCCCCATGCGTTGTACGATGGGATTTGAAATAATTGTCGTTGACTGTGCTTCTGCGATTGTAAAACGGCCTATCAATGGGTGTTCTATCGTATCCATTGTCTACGCCATAGGAGGTATAGTTACCATGAGAAGTTGGTGTGAATTGTTCATAGCCTTCGGCATACCCGTTTATGTTTGTCTGGTCCGTTTTGGAAAACCTGATATCATAGCTGTCTCTGCTGTGTCTGTTTGTGAGCCGTGGGTAAAACAGCCTGTATGCAACATATGCTGTCAGTATTCCCAGTATCGCGCCACCGACGACATCGCTTAAAAAGTGACTGTAGTCCTTGACTCCAGTAACTGAAATAATTATTGCTGCCACTATGGGTAGGAGAAAAAGTAAATATTTGTATAGCTGGTTTTTGCCTCTGAACAACGAACTGTGTCCTGCCAAGTACAGTGCTAAATAGAAAAGCGAAGCAAATGCTATGGCCGCAGTTTGTGATGGGAATGATTTGTACGCATCGTTTACATCACTGGAGTTTTTGTTTACGCATATATCAGTGTTGAACATGCCAATGTTTGGGTTTTTTATAAGGTTAGGGTTGAATACACTATCGCCAGTGAAACCATTAAACCTGTTTACTTCAGGTACGTTGATGACACAATTAGCTATAAAGTTTGGACGGGGCTTTGCAACAAAGACTTTTACAATTTCTGCAATCAACATTGCTGATAAAATTGATACGCCCAATCCTAGGAGTGCCGCCTGAATATTGTTTAAACCGCGCCTATATAAAAGAGAAAACACCAGAATAAAGAGAATTGGGGCTACCACCGTTAGGAGAACCAGTGCCCATGCAGGCATCAATGTCGATCGTATCGGATACTGGATGGATTTATCCTCGATTGAGAATGGCCGATGGTAAGGTTTCAAGTAGCTAAGTCCAAGCACAAGCATTCCAAGCAGAAACAAAAGAAACCAGTCAAGGAGGTAGCACCCTCTGATGTATTTTTGATACCATGTTCTATGATGTTTGAGAGCTTTCTTGCTTTCTGCTTTTGAATCCACAACGTTCCCAACAGATTCATGGAAATTGGTAGGTGTACGTTCAGGACTGTACACGCTACCTGTCCTCTCACCACTGGGAGGAGTTGTGTACTTGCTTGTAACAATTGTTTCTCTATCTTTGGTTTTGAGTGGTGCATCTGTATAGGTTCCATACTCATAGTTATTGGCATTTCTCGCGAGGTTTTTTTCAGCCTGTATTGGAGTGTCTATGTTGCTAACTTTGTTCCGGGTTGATTGTGATGGTGTTTTTTTATGTAAATATACACTCTCTCTTTTTTGTTTACTTTGAGCGTTTACATTTTCAGGGCTAATTTCTTGTCCATAGCCATAGCTGTGAAGAATATCGTCATACCCTTGATCTTCATGCGCTGCATCGCGTGCTCGTTGAGTATCCGTAGTATATGCGTTTTCGGTTTCTGTTAGGGCTATCTCGTTTTGCTCATAAGATTTGCGTTTACTAAAGGATGGATTTGGAACATAGTCTGCGTCTACAAATGTACTTCCCATCCTTGAACTCCTTCGTTTTTCGTTTCGCACCTTCGCAGCCTCATTCATTTTGTTAACTGGTGTATAATCACCTGGTGCCATGCTTGTACTATTTTTGAGTTATATACGAATAGTATATTTTAACAAATAGATATATTTACAAGTGTAGTTGTATAAGCGCTGTTTAGATATTAAATGTTACAATGTATCAACAAGTTATAAACTTTACTGGATAATTCTATAAGCATTAAAGAGAAAGATGGATTAAAAACAAAAGTTTTAAAAATATCTATAAATCTCCGTAGTAAGTCGATAATAACGATTATAGAGTGATTTTGGGTAGGGCTTGTGTATTGGAGTATAAAAGTCAAGGTTAATTCATACTTTAGATTTGGCTGTACGGAGTAAATATTTCAGTCGCCTTGTTGTGATTTTCAATAGTATTAGTAAAGCTAGATGCAGGAAAATTGATATTAAATACAGCTGAGGCTTGCAGGGT
>LSSK01000825.1:0-23959 GCA_001969505.1 Zancudomyces culisetae | reverse complement strand
AATAATATAAATGGAGTTAGTTTACTAGTTTCAATCAGATATAATCTATTTCTATCTGTTTTATTTAATAGGATTAAAGTACGTTACCAGGTGCAAAACTCAAAAGACCACCATGCATACAGTGGAATATTCGATGCCTTTAAAAAGATCCTGGCCTCAGAGGGCCTTCAAGGACTATATAGAGGTCTGGGGTCCAGCTTGATCAATCAGGCGACAACAGGATATATATACTTCTACTTTTATTCTTATATAAAGACAAACTATAGAAGAATAACTAAAGTAGAAGCAAATAAGGGGTTGTCGACATTGGCTGAGCTTGCCATAGGTGCAGTTTCAGGAATGCTCTGCCAATGCTTTACATTGCCTCTAAATGTAATTGCTACTAGACAACAAACAAGCTCTAGTAAATCACAAGAATCTATTGTTGATGTAATAAGAGAAATAATAGAGATCGATGGAATTTTAGGGCTATGGAAGGGCTTTAAGCCAACAATGGTTCTATGTATCAACCCCGCTATCACTTATGGTGTATTTGAAAGAACAAAGACTATGCTTTTAGAACGCAAGTCGAAAAATACGGATATCACGTCTGCATATTTATTACCCTCAGAGGCTTTTGCAGCTGGTGCACTTTCGAAAACCTTGGCAACAGTTGTAACTTACCCATATATTACCGCCAAAACACGCTTGATGTGGAGACCCAGCAAGGAGGAAGTCGAGAAGTTTGGTGAAGATGTTATATATAAGGATACCACAGATGTTTTGAAGAAAACTTTCAAGATTGCTGGAGTAGCAGGCTTGTACAAGGTAAAATTTTAATGCTTTGAATGCGTTTTCTCAAATTCATGACTTGGAAAATGATATGTAGAGATAATGTTATGGGAGGGGAGGGGGGTGGATGTATGGTTTAACATTTTAACTTTTTTTTTGACTGTTATTGAAATAGGGGATGCAAATGCAAATTATAAAGGCAGTTATCTCGCAGGCACTAGTTTTAATGATCAAGGAGTCATTGACTAGATACATCATAAGAATGTTTATGCTCCTCAACAGAAAAAAGTTAAAGGCGGCAGCTTAACATCCGAGGGGTGATGTAGCCTGCTGGTTATTTCAAACTAATAATTATAGAAATACCGCCAGTATTGTTCATTCGTAGAGTGCAGAAAGATACAAAATATCCTAGATTTTTTTTTCAACTTTTATTTTAATTAACATGGTTTTATTTTGTTTAACTTGAAGAATATTTTGATGTTCAAGTGAAGGGATAGTTCCTCTTTTTATTTAGTGCCATCAATCTTTTATCAATTCTATTGCTACTGTGTCATTTCTTTTTTGAGTAGTTTGTGTTCTTTTTAATAAAATGAGAGGAATTTTTTTTTTGCGCTTGTAAAGGTTGGTAAATTTGATATCTATCCCATTTTCAGAGGATATAGTAACTGGTAATGGTTACTGATAACACTATTTTGAGGTTCCCTCAATTTTACATGAAAAAACCTTGATTTTTAGCTGGTAGTGACAGCTATTAATGCCATACTGGTATAGTAGATTATTCGAATGAATGAAAAGGTCTGTGAATAGAAATACTGTGGATTCAGCTTGCTAGTGTAATCATATATGCGACCACAGGTCACTTTTCTATATATTTTTCGATATAGAAATATGCTAACTGCCCAAGTATTGTAAATAACAGCAAAGAACAAACAAAAGTCAAAAATTCAAATGCTGAGTAGTCTGTGCAAGTAGTGGGAGGGGGGAGATGACACGACTTTGGCTTCTACTATGAGTTGAGCAGCCTATATACATTTTAGATTTTTAGAGATATATACTAGGTCTTTTCAATTGTGAATATGATATTGTGGAAGCCATGGGTTATGTAAAGAAAACTTCTCTTTTGCCTTTATTTTTTATTTTGCTGTGAGGGAGGAGGAATCTTAGGGTTCATTTTCAAGAGAAAGAGAGGAGGGAGGAGGGAGAAGTATCGATTTGAGAGGGAGTTAAATGTGGCAGCTATGTTTTTCTAATTGCTTCGATCTTTCGACTGCGCAGAAAGTTCTCAGAACAAAATACACATAGGTGGTATAAATTTTGGAGAAAATGGTTTGTATCTAAAAAAGAATGGAATCCTGTTGGATGGCCGGCAAAGCATTGTTGGTAATGCAATATTTACACTACCACGAATAGAATTCCAGTATTGTATTTTTTTGCATTTTTTTTCTAAATTCGCAAATAATATGGGTATTAACAAAACCACTAGCGTATATAAACAGCCGATAAATCAATGAAGATAAATAATGTCCAGTTTTTTGAAGTACCTCCCCATCAGGGAGCAAATTAGCAGCAAGAAGAAATTAACAGAATAATATTTTTTTTTCCGTTCTGGCTACTGTCTGATTTTTTTTTAATGTCAATGTTATTTCCATTTCAACTTGTTTAATATTGTTAAGATTAAATTATTTAGTTTTTTACTTTAAAAAAAAATTTTCGTACAAAAGAAAATATATTAGAAGGAATAAAGGATAATAGCAATAAATAAAACGAGAATAAAAAAATGGATCAAAAAATACCAGAGCATCGGAGAAATGCGTACAAGAGCAAGGGAATCTTTACACAGGATGAATTGCGACGCAGGAGGGAGGAGCAATCAGTGGAATTGCGTAAGCAAAAGAGGGACGAGAATTTGAGTAAACGCAGAAACTTCAACTTTGAAATAGATAACTCGGATAGCGAGGACGAGATGCAACATCCTGAGGTAAGCCGAAAAATCATTATTTGTTGAAATAAAACTCTTGTGGGAAAAAAAACCCTACAAAAGAAATATGTGGTTATGGATAACGTAATTTGAATACATGCCAAAAAAGAGAGAGAGAGAAGTGTCATTGGTAGTAATCAATATAAAATGTGTAAATGTTTATATAAATAGACCGAGTTCGATCTGGAACAAATGAAGGCGCAGTTATATTCAGACTCAGCAGAGGAGCAGCTAACTTCAGTAACTAAATTCCGCAAATTGTTATCCAAGGAGAAAAATCCACCGATAGAAAAAGTTATAGAGTGCGGAGTAGTTTCACGATTTGTAGAACTTCTTCGATCACAGCAAACGGTTATTCAGGTAAGTAGAAAAACAGAGAATTTTTTATTTTTTTTAAATTAGGGAAATATATATAAAAGGAAAAGACGAGAAAAAAGATATTTTTTTTTACAAAGAGTGTTTGATGGAATGTATAAACGATTTAAATAGTTTGAGGCTAGTTGGGCACTAACAAACATATCGTCAGGATCAAGTACACAAACCCAGGTGGTGATAGATGCACAGGCAGTACCAATATTTGTAGAACTCTTGGATAGCTCAAACCAAGATGTGCGCGAACAGGCTGTTTGGGCATTAGGAAATATAGCAGGTGACAGCCCACAATGTAGGGATGTAGTACTTGCGGCAGGCGCGATGGAGCCACTTTTAAGGGTACTGAGCGAAAACCACAAACTGTCAATGCTGCGAAATGCCACATGGTCGCTTTCCAACTTTTGCAGAGGCAAGAATCCACAGCCACCATGGGAGCTGGTATACCCAGCGCTGCCTGTGCTTTCAAAACTTATATATTCAGTTGATGAGGAAATTCTTACGGATGCGTGCTGGGCCATTTCGTATTTGTCTGACGGACAAAATGAAAAAATCGGTGCTGTCATTCAGGCCGGTGTAGTACCAAGACTTGTTGAGCTCTTGTCTCATCAACTTTCCTCAGTTGTTACGCCTGCTTTAAGATCAATTGGAAATATTGTCACTGGTGACGATTCTCAGACTCAGGTGCCAATCAACTGTGGCGTTCTCCCTGTTCTCCTGGGTCTTCTCTCCTCTCCCCGTGAGGCCATTCGCAGAGAAACCTGTTGGACCATTTCCAACATCACTGCTGGTGTCCCTGAACAAATCCAGGCTGTCATTGAAGCCAATTTAATTCCTGCCATTCTCGAAATCCTACAGAACGGCGATTTTAGAAGCAAGAAGGAAGCCTGCTGGGCCATTTCCAATGCTACTGTTGGTGGAATGGCTCAACCCGAACAAGTTCGCTACCTCGTCAGTGTTGGCTGTATAAAGCCTCTGTGTGACATCTTAAGCTGTATGGACAACCGTGCCATCCTCGTCGCTCTTGATGGTCTTGAAAATATTTTGAAGGTTGGCGAGCTTGATATGAACCAACGTAATCTCGAAATTAACCACTACGCTCTCATGATTGAAGAAGTTGGTGGAATGGAAAAAATACACAATCTCCAAATGCACGACAATATCGATATCTACAAGAAGTCCTACCAAATCATCGACAAGTATTTTGGCGATGAAAACGATACCAACCCAATTGATGAACCTGAAATTGATCCTATGACTGGCGAATACACCTTCCACACTGATGTATCCGCCCCTCAAGGTGGCTTTAATTTCTAGTCTATACTTATTTTCCTCCTCTCCGAACTCTCTCATTGCTATTTATCCTGCTATTTTGTTTTAAATATGTTTTTTATTTTTTTTTCTTTTGTTGTTAGCCAATAAATCGGTTTCCCCCCTCATTCTCTTCCTATTGATTTGACGACACCTAACCAAAAAAGAAGAAAAAAGAAAGGCCGATTCAACATCAAAACTTTGCTAATATGATTAACAGTATCACACACATTTGGATAAAGACTATGGGTTCTTACTCTTGTACTATTGGTGCGAAGATGAATTTGGTATAATTATGGTCAATCCTTCCCCCCTCCTCCCCCATTTATGAATATTCTACCCAGCTATTCACAATAATGTCTTGATGTTATACATTTGAACTTTGCCCACTCGTGTACTTCTGGAGATCAAATGTGAATGTATAAAGTAGTTAGTCCCTCTATAGTTCTTGTTTTCAAAAATACATAACAAACCAAAAGCAAAAAAAAAGTGTGCCTATGGGAGGGGGGGGGGAATAAACATGTAAGTGGACGAATATTACATCTTTTCCCATTTTGAGGTGTTTTTTTTTTGTAAAAAAAAATATATATACATCTTCTCATGGCAATTGATTACTGCTATTGAATAAAATATTGTTTGATAAATGTACACACATCAATACAATGTAAATGAGAATACATATTCGTCTGAAGTAAAAGAAGGAGGGGTACGTTGTATGAATGATACTGCCACTACTGCACACACTTTCGATTATTCTGCAGGATTCAGCATTCGAACAAGTTGAAAATAACAACTCAAGGCTTAAAATTCTTATTTGAACAGTATTATCTGGAGAGGAGAGAAGGAGGGGTAGGGAGGGGTAGGGAGGGGTAGGGAGGGGTAGGGAGGGATGAGGTGAGCTGGTATGGTATGGTATGGTATGATATTGCAATACGGGTCCCCTTGTGTATTTGGGTTTAATTAATAAACACATTTTTTATTTTGTATTTTACAATCAGCTTTAACCATACAAGAATATATAGCAAGTAAGCTTTAGATAAGTTGGGTCACGATTACTTTGTACACAATGCTAAAAAGACATAGTTTCATTTTATTTTATTTTCAACCCATTTCCAAGCAAGATGGTCATTTTTATTTTCATTTGCGTCATTTTTCCGATACCACACCATACTGCACCATTACTATATTCAGTATAATTATGACATTATTTTGATATTTTAAAGTCAGCTCGTTTATTTTCTCAAGTAAACTTAATACCAACATGCTGGGTAGAAAAAAATGTAAAAAGAAAAAAAGTCTTTTAACTGCGTCTATGCCTACTCCTATGCCTATGCCTAGGTCTTGTTTTTTATTTTGTTAGAGAGAGTGTAATATTCATTTGTTATTAAAGTTTTGATATATCCTGGAACAAGCTTCAATTATTAACCTTCTTGGGGGGGAATTGGTAGGTAAAAGCACTAAGGTTAAACATTGGAGTATTTTGCAAGTGTTGGTGGGAAACGTTTGCAGAAAATGCTTTCTGTTTTAGCCTGAGCTTTTTGTTTTCTCCGCAAATTAGTTGTAGCCTCTAATGTAAATATAAACGTAAAGTATAAAAAAAAATGTACAGCCAAGTAGGTTAAAATAATAGAAAAAAAGTGTGCTATTTTTAAGGTTACAAAAATACAAGACTAAAAGCATACACGAAAAACACCATCCAAGTTGCTCCCAATTTTTAGATTTATCAAAAGGTAATTGGGTGTGCTATATCCCCAAAGTACATGCAAGTATTTTGGTATCCAGTTGGGATTCCTATAGTTAATCTTTCAATATCTGACTTTTAATTCTTTCATTCCTTCTTTCTTTTTTTTGCCGTTTCCAACTCTTTTTGTGGCACTATCGTGTCTTGTAAAACATGCGCTATATAGAGTGCATTTTTTGAGCTAATGTTGGAGGAGACGCTAGACGAATAATCGTTAGTTTAAATTTTTTTAATTTAGAAATGTGTGGTGTATTTGGATATAACTCTAATATCGATTTTAGATATCACCCTAAAAATAAAAAGTGGGGAAGTGGTGATGTTATCGCTTGGATTGGACATTGTTAAATGAAATACAAGAAAAAGGTGCTTTGAATACACATCAACTAAACGTAGACTGAAAATAGCAATGTAGTTTCATTATACAACATTCAACGTCTCCTTTTTTTTTTTCCAAACTTCAGTCATGGATGCTAGTAAATGGAATTTGTTAGTATTTCTTAACGTTTTTATCAAGAAAACTAATTTAAATAAAAACATGCGCAGCTATTAATAATGGCTCAATCTGCAAATGAAATAAAGGAAGGGGGGTTAAAAAAAAAGGGATCAAATAAGCAAACAGAATTTAGTTAGATATTAGACCTCATGCATACCAACTCTTCCATCACCAGTAGCGTTCGTTGCCTTGGATGTTACACGCAATCTTCTCTCTTTCCGCTCTACAAAAAAAGGAGGAGGAGGAGGAGGAGGGAGGGGTGTGGGAGTGAGAAAATAAAACAAGAATGAGGAGTAAACGTAAACCGACGAATGGATTTAGGTAGTTAGAAATAAAATAGCAACCTTTATCTCTTTTAGGTATAGCAAATGTGGGTAAAATGTGGATGATGGTGAATTAAATCTGTTTAACTTAAAAAAATGCATGCTGTTATTGACTAAAGGCCATGTAGGAGCTTTGGATGGGTTTATGAATAATATATTGGTTTCAGAATAAAGCATGTTTTATGGATAGTTTACATACATATAACATTTTTTAATTAACGATACTCGAATACCAGCAAAAGAAAGGGGATGTTAAAAATAAGTCAAGTTTATGGGCACTAATGGTATTGAAATGTTGATTTATTAAAAGTAAAACAAACAATATGTAATAGTTGTAGTTAAAAATAGCAGGCGTATATGTTAGTATACAATTAAGATAGCCAGATAAAGAAAGAAAAACTTTTGCCGTCTCTAGTTATATATAAGTCCCATGTTTGGGATGTAATAAAAAAATATCAATAAGATTAAAGATTATTTTCTTTAGCAGCAACATTCAATTTTTATACTCATCATCAACCAGCATAGGTGAAAAGAATATAAAAAACGACCACAAGTTGATAACTTTATTTAATAGTAATCACAACTACGTTTGACACATCGAAAAGATTTTACAGCAATCTTCTCTGTATATATTAACTACATACAAGTATTCATTAATTGTAAGTTGCTTAAAAATAACTTTATTCATTTGACACCAGGTAGGCTTAAAAGAAGTAGTGGTCTGTATTTACAAAACGCCTATCTGCCACAAATGGATAGCCAGTGCTCATAAGAGTACTCGCAAATGCATTCTTTTATAATTCTTAAAAAACCAGTGCAATTATCTAACCATGCAATTTTAACTATCTATTTGCTTAGAAATAAACATGTTCAAGAAAGTATCAGTCGGAATTTTCGCTTTGGCCATCAGCCAAGTTCAAGCAGGACAAGCTCAAGCAGTCCCAGCAGTTACATCCTACTCATCATCATCATCATCATCATCATCAGCAGGTGCCACTGACGGAATCTGTATTGGTGGAAACTTGAGTGAAAACGGAAAGGGTGGAAATGAGTGTGGTCCAAGTGAAGTATCCTCCATCTGGGGAGATTACTACAACGGCCTTGTAGCAAACAAGGTAAAGAACTGCATTGGTCTTCTCGAGAGCCTCGGATACACTGTTAGCAAGAGCTCAGTTGTTCCAGTTTACACAACCGGTGGCAGTAGCTCAAGCGGCAGCTACAGCGCAGGAGGATCAGGCTCAGGATCAGGCTCAGGATACTTGCCAGGAGGACCAGGAGGACCAGGTGGTTCAGGCTCAGGCTCAGCCGGTAGCTACAGCGCAGGAGGGTCAGGCTCAGGCTCAGGATCTGGTGGATCAGGATCTGGATCAGGATACTTGCCAGGTGGACCAGGAGGATCAGGTGGTTCAGGATCTGGATCATCAAAACCACCAATACTAATTCAACCTGGATCCCCATCAAGACCTTCCCCAGAACACTCATCTGGTCCAGCTCTAGGTGGTGACCTCTCAGGAATCTGGAACATCATAAACGGTGGTGGTCTCAGCGCTGGTGACTTGGATAACATTGTCAACGGTATCCTAAGCCCAGGAGGTTCAGGCTCAGGATCTTCAGGTAGTGCAACAGGACCATCAGGAGGAACTTCAGGCCCAGGAGCAGGATACGTTCCAGGAGGTGGTATGGGATCAGGCTCAGGATCAGGCTCAGGCTCAGGATCAGGTGCAGGATACGCTCCAGGAGGTGGTATGGGTTCAGGAGGATGGGGAATGGGAGATGGATACAGCGCTTAAATCTAGCCTAAAACATTCAAATCCTTTTTAGCTTTTTTTTCTAAAAAAGATAACTTTAAGCATCATAATACCCCTTCATTTATAAATTTAATTATATACTCTTGCAAAATAAAGCCTTTCATTGGTATAACTTCCATGATACAGTTCTGTTTTATGCTTTTCGGTTGAGGGAAAATTTGAATATTGCATTTTATAATGTATTCCATGAAGATATTTGTTGATCTATTTGAATGGTAAACAAAACAAAGAGCCAAACACATCTTTTCGGTAGAACTCTTGGCGTTCTCATCTTTCTACACACTCTTTGTTTTGAGTGTGCAGACTTGATAGATGAACGAGAGGGAGTAGTAAATTTAATTTCAAAACACTGCTTGATATTTGTTTGTGTTCAGAAAATAAAAAGTGATTTGCTATGAAAACCAAGCCTTCCGGCTGTCTAATGCTGCCAACAATAGTTTTGGATTCTATGCCATTGATTTAACATCGACAGAAAAAGCGCAGCGATGATGTTAACACACTCATAAAGAACGTATTCCAGAAACAGTTCACTCTATATGACAAGTTCAAAATCCAAAAATACATAACAAACAACTGGTCTTAAAGGATGAGTCATTGTATCTATTTACAATCTGTTTTTCCTAAGCGAAAGTCGGAACTATTAACAAAGATGAAAAATGAAATAGGTGGGTTTTGAACAGTAGATAAGTTGACAACAATTACCAGATTGAAAGGAAGCCCAAGACTCTGTTTCTCTTTTGCAAAACGAATAGCACAGAAACCGTTGAACAAGTATATATGAACCGTGAGCTATGAGCTGCAGCTTGGAAATCGTATCAGGAGCAACGTATTCCGGAATATTTAGAACAAAGATATTGGATAGCAGTGAATGAGAAACGGGCTCTTGGACTAGAACCTGGTGAGGATGGTCTTTATAGGAAATAAAAGTGTTGGTTAGATAGATTCCATGTGTGATTCTTTTTTTTGTCGTCAGCTTTGTCGATTATTTGATATGTACATCAAATAAAAAAACGGGATGAACGCCAATTGTACTAGTATTTTTTACGTAATATTTTTATTTCTCTTGTCATTCCTTTTTTGTGTTTGGTTATTTGAACGCTATCACACTCTCCAGAATGTGTAAAAATACATTAAATAATTATTTTAGTGGAGTGGGCTTAATTCCTCTTATGCAATTTACACATGACTAGATAATATGTAATAAGCGATTTGCAAACTGTTCCTAAGCCGCAATTAAAAAACTAAGTGCCAATTATATGCGTAAACACGTCAATCATAGGTAATACATGTCAAAAAAATCTGATACAAATATCCATCAGTTGGCGAATAAACCATCACAACACCGCTGTAGCAAATTTTGTACTTTTCACAATGTGCATTTTCTGTTACCTTTTTGGAAGGAGGCACACTTGTAAAAAAAAATTCCATTAGCTAAACCATGGTTGGACATGAGATAGTATAAAGATTGGATTTTATCATATCAACATTTGGCTTTTTATACTACTCATATCTGCTTTTTTTGCTCCTGGAAAGAACTGCGAGCATCGGCTCTCTAAGAAATACTGTATTATAAGAGCATTTATGTATATGCGTTTCCATACTGCACCATCAAACCGAAATTATACAAACTCAACAAAATGGTGTGCAAATGATTACTTAACCAATTAAAACGGTTTTGCGTTTTCGATTGCATTCTGCGACTTGAGATAGTTTGGTTTAAAGTTGTAGAGGAAACCGATAAAAACTGAATTAGTAAATCACAACCAAAAAAGAGCTAGTGTTCTGATAGTTTTTATTTTTATTTTTCGGGAACAGATAAAATGGGTTTGTGACATTTTAGGTGATATTAGAATGGAATTGCTTGAATTTAAAACATATGCGTTTCACGTTATACAACTTTAACAATGTTTGTTCAAATCGCCTTTACCCGCTCCCAGAAAAATATAATAGATCACAAAATTCTGGGGGTAAAAAACAGAAATAGTATTGTAGCTTAAGTACAGTTTGTATAAATTATTCGATTATATAATAGATCTTACTTCTTTTTTCTCTTTTGGTAATACATCTAAAAAATATTCTCGATAAAAAATTTGCAAAACACATCATTCCCAATATAACCTAAAACGATTATCGCAAATATAACTTGTTTAAAGTGATGAATCTTTACAATATGTAAATGCCAAATGTAAACTAAATTAAAGGTGGTTTGCCCTTTAAACAGCCTGGTTAAATAGGGAAGGTTTAAAGGATGGAGAAAACTGAAAAATGTCTGCCAGGCCGATAAAAGCTCGGCCTTATAGTAAATTATATTAGAGTTGCTCAAATTTATTGGTTAGGTAATATATGAATTTTATAAAATTGTATAAATATGCTTATTGAAATTAATTAACAAACTGCCATTTTCCGAAACTGATAATGTATATGGTAAATTATAAAATTATAAAATTGACCCACCTCGTGTGAGTTTTGGTGGAAAGTTACTTAGTAGAACGTTAAAATGTTATACCATATGACAGCTCTCCAGTTAACAATTATTTTTTGCTAAATTTGTAAATCAAACAAATAAGGAAATTTCACTGATTAGTATGAAAAATGGCCATAATACATTCTGTGTTCCTATGTCAATAACTAGTAATGGACTCCTTAATACATCGTTCATTATTGAATCTTCACCTTGCAACTACCCCGATATCATTACACAACCATTATACAGCTATATTACATATAATTTTACTCTTCGCTTTCCCTATCGTAATATTATCATTTCTCCGTCTTTATCGCGTGTTACATTTACTTGTCATATTTACATTTTACATTTTACACTTTCCACTTTCCACTTTTCATTTTACCGCTTTCATCACTCTGATCTGGTCCCACACTGTCCATCACTTCTAGTTCCGTAATCCTTATCCCTCTACTAGTTTGAGACCACTTATCACGTTGATTTGACACTCTGTTTCTCTTTTCTCTTCCCCCTTTCCTTTTCTTTATCTGCTCTTCTCACACCACTCTTCCCCCTTTCCTTTTCTGTATCTTCTCATTACTCACCTCTCACCTCTCATGTTCCGCTTCTTCATCTTCTCACCCAGGTTTCTGTCTGTTCTTATTAATTGTTATTATTTATAATATTTTATTCCTCTTCAATCACTCTTCTGAATTAGGAAATCGGCTTGCTTTTTTAAACGGTTCTTTTGGCTATTATTTGCATCAATTCTGTACCATTTTTTAAAACACGTTTAATTTGATTATTTTTCACTTGTTTAACCTTTACTCTACACAACTATTCTTAATGGTATAAATAGATAGTATAGCCAGCAGAAATTCTAATTCTAACTTTAATTTTAGTTCTAATTCTAATTCTAATTCTAGTTTCAATTCCAAGTCCGGTTCTACTTCTAACATTAATTATATCATCAACTCTAACATCAACTCTAAGTCTACTTTTAGTTTACTATTGATCTTGTATTTGTATTATACTCAACAGTTGATATATCGCAATCGATACAACCATTAACTACTAAAACCATCATTTTAGTACTCTTAGAAACACACTACAAATATCATAAAAATACTTTGTCTATATCAAATATACAACTAGACTATAAAAGCTACACAACTAAAAGCTACACAACTAAAAGCTACACAACTAAAAAATATACAACTATACACAACTAAAAGCTACACAACTAAAAACTACACAACTAAAAGCTACACAACTAAAAGCTACACAACTAAAAAATATACAACTATACACAACTAAAAAATACACAACTAAACTATACACAACTAAACTATACACAACTAAACTATACAACTAAACTATACAACTAAACTATACAACTAAACTATACAACTATATACTATAATACCAGTGTATCTCATAAACCCAATTACTCTAGCATCTAGGTAAACATTCAATCCGATCGATAAAACACTTGAATATAGTTTGTATCAATATGAAAATAATCACAAAAGATAAAAGCGTATCACGGTTAAAAAGGATAGCTAAACGAGGCATTAAAGGTGTTCCAATACAATTTTTGGATGTTTGGAAAATTGGAAAAGGCGAGGAATCCGAGATATCTTTTCAACAACATTTACCACATTTACCACACTCACCATATCCACCATATCCACCATACTCACCATACTCGTCATATTTATCACGTGTGGCATATTCACAATATCCATCACCTTTGCAGCAGCCTTTAACCTTGTCACAGTCATCACATTCATCAAAGTCATCGCAGTCATCACAGTCACCACATTCATCATATCAACCACACTCATCACATCCATCGCACTCATCACTCTTACCATCCTCATCACACTCACCTCAATCATCACCCCTAACGTCACCGATCACTCTAAACTCACCACCCATATCAACCCTAGTTCCAGTCCCAGTCCCATCGACCCCAAACCTCTTTACCATCAAAAACTCTATTCAACCAATCTATAGCCATGACACTATCAAGCGTCTATGGATGTCCAACAAGTCTTCCCGAATACGGCGTTCTTACAAAGTGGTTGAGACACAATACAATATGCTGAATAGAGTGAAAAACAAATCCAACATACCTGGAACTGGTACGTTCAAATTTATCGAGGGAAAGCGACGAATAATAGTACCAATAGCAAATGCAGATATGTGCTTAAATATAGGCCAAACTGAAAAACAACTGCACATGTCAAATACTACAAATACTACAAATACTACAAATACTACAAGTACCACAAGCAACACCTGCGAAGGAGCAGCTGATACTGGTGATGAGAACGATGGTAGTGAATACAATAGCATACTGGGTAATACTGAGTATAGGGTTAGATGCAAACAGGCTGGAGGAGGTGAAGTGTTACCGCTATATAGATCAGAATGTATTCAACTTGAAGTGGGGAGTATTGGAAAACCAGAAAAGATGGTGGGCAGACACGTCAAAGACCAGGATCTGCAAAAATGTAGTATCAAATACCTTCTAGAGTAAACATTAGATTAGTTTTAAGTATGTATGTTTATTTTCGGTCACTTTTTTACGCTTACAATTTCATATTTTAGCGGCGATATTATCTGACTTGTGTTACTTGTTTATTTTCCGATCTCGAACAAAGCTGAGATACATGAACTAACTAGCGAAATAAATAAAAATATTAATGACACACAAACATCGATTTAGTACAAATTGTTTAGGGAAAGGTTGCATCTACGACATGAACAAACCAATTAAATATATACACTACATGTTTTTAAAACACATTAATATCAAATTATAGTTAGTAACTATAGAATAAAATGAGTACAAAAAAGGCACTATCTTCATATATCCACATCATCACTTAGAAATAATAGTTTACCGATCGACCCAAACGCTTTTAAAAATGTCCAAATCTCGCTGGATCGAGTGTATTTTAGACTCCTTCGAGGTAACCAAGCCTTGAAGTCGCTTATTATCTAGCTTTAATTTGTAATTTTCTTCCTTTAACTTTTTTAAATAATTAAATGTATAGCGAGGCTGAACTGAAGACCTTGACTTGTTAGAGTTTGAGTCTAGAAGTGGGGGTAGATGTTCAATCGCATCACCAGAGATAGCAGAGGTGGCTTCAAACTCGGCTAGTGCCATAAGTACAAAATGTAGATGGGAACTGGGTGTCTCGGAAGACTTATTTAAAAAATCATCACGATTGTAGTTTGGAATTCTCGGCTCAGTGAAAAGATGGTTCTCCAGAGAAGAGTATATGCTGTGGGAAGTTGTTCTGAGAAATATCAAAAGATTGTAAAAAACAGTTAGCAACTGATCAAAATTTGTAGTAACTATGGTCGCTGATGATAACAAACATGCGTGTTTCTCCAAAAGTTCTGACATATCATGCTCAGCTTCAACCAGCTTTCTAAGGTGTTTGTCGTTTTGTGACCTCAAAGCCGAGTTTTCAGAAATACACGACTCAACGAGGGCTTTGTAGTCCACCAGTGTAGAGGGTAGTTCTACTAACTCGTAAACTTTAGTTAAAATTTGCAAAAGCAGAGCGTGATAGTCAATGGCTGAATCATTAGAGGTCAAAAACTCGTCCAATTTCAGTTGCTCTGCTATCGATTTGAAGAGCATATCAATTTCGGCCATATCTTGTTTAAATACAGGGGCTATTGTTGATGATTCTAGTTGGTCTTTGTAATGCTCAAGCTCAGAAATAGCCGTTTCTAACGAATAATGGGCATCATTAAGTTCCATACGATACTTAGAAATCTCATCCTCTTTGTCCATCAATGTAACCTGCATCTCCGCCTTCTCGTCTTCCAGTCCTGTATTCCGCTTCAAAAGAGAGGTAAAATCGCCTTCAGACTTTGTTTGATCTAAAATGGTACTTTCTAGTGCGGATTTAAGGTTCTTAATCTGCGCTTCATACCCAATAGTTTCTACCTTTGCTGAATCAACTTGTGCCGCAAGGTTCTTATTCTCGTCTCGTATAGTCTGAATTTCATGAGCATATTTATTTAATTTCGCTTGATATTTTTCAACCATTTCTTGAACACCTTTACCACTTTGAGTTTCAAGCTCTTGCAATTTATTTGTTTTTTGGAGACTGAGTTTACTAGCTTCTTCAAGTTCATCTTGTAATCTACGAACTTTGTCTCTTGAGTTCTCGAGCTCCCTTTGCAATTGGCCCACAGCTGTGAAGTTTTCCTCCAACTTGGCTTTGGTTTTCTCCAGATCTTCTGATGAACGTTTATATTCGGACTTCACTCTTGTGACCTCTGAATCAAGTTTTGTACATTTTGCTTTCAGCACTGTATTCTCCGACTTCAGCGCGGCTAGATTGGCATTCAGTTCGCCTAGTTGCCTATTAGTTCTTGCCTGTACATCCATACTAGTACTTACTGCCTCGTCTTTAAGCTTCATAAGCCTGCTTATTTCATCTTGTCTGTTCCTTAGCTCAGCATCATACTTTTCTTTCTCAGTCTTGAATGTGGCTTTGATTCGTGTTTTTTCTCCTTCGCTAGCCAAAAGTCGCTCCTGGCGATCTAGTGCTAATTCGTTTAATCGGTTAATTTCGCTGGATAGCCTCTCCAGCTCGTCATTAAGTTGCGTGTTCTCTTTTGTCTTGAACTCTAGTTTCTCTCTGTATCGCATCTCCTGTTGTTTTGTTTGATTCTCTTGTCTTTCTAGGGCCCGCTTAAGCTCAATTTGTGCTTCAGTTTTGATTTTCGTTTCTATAGCCTCTGCTTTTTGATCAAATTCCCTCATCAATCGTGCTTTTTCAGCCTTATACACCTCTTCGGCTCTTCGACGCTCGCCTGCAACTTTTCTTTCACATTCTAGCCTCATAGTCTCCACTTTTCTTTCCCAAGCTTCATTCTCTTTCTCAATTCCACTCATTAGCTCGGCGTGTTTGTTAGTCAGTTCTCTTTTAAGATCTGCCACCTTTTTTTGTAGCACCAAGTTCTCTTTTGTTTTGTTCTCTAATTGCTCTTCTGCTGTTGCTCTTTTTGCCTCCATTTTTTTACGCTGTTCAACATGCATGTCATTTTCATGCTTTATATTATTATAATCGTTCGCTAGTTGCTTATTCTCTAAAAGTTTTGCTTTTAGCATTGCATCCTTTTCCTCTACCACTTTCAAATGTTTTAATGTCATCTCTTCGATGTCCTTTTTGATTTTTTGTTCCTTTCTGATATACAATTCTATTTCGCTTTTGTGTACCTCCACGTCTCTTTTGTATCTTGCATCCATTTTATTCATTTTCTCCATAAAATTCCTTTGGATCTCTGAAATAAGTTCATTTTGCCTCTCCGTCTCTTTTTCTAATTCAATTTGCATCTTTTCATTCGTTTCTATAAATTTTCTTTCCAGATACTCAATCTCTTTACTTTTCTCTTTCAATTCCCTCTCACTACTGTTTTTTCTCATTTCCAATTTTTTGTTTTCGCTTTCTTGCTTCAAAAGTATTGATTCCAATTCAGATATATCCTTTTTAAGAGACTCTATTTCTTCTTTAGGATCTGCATACTTTACCTTTTTTCTGTATGACTCAAAGTATCTATTACCTCTTGTTCCCGGTTTTTCCATTTCATACTTCTCCTCTTCTTCCAGATCGTGTTTATTTGTTCCAAAACGCTCTGAACGATTTAGAAAACCATAATATTTGTATGATTGTGATCCTTCTAGTTGTGGATTGTATTGTCCTGGTCCTGGTATGTCCGCATTGGTTGGTAAAAACACATCCCTTCCTATATGGCCTTTTCTTTCAAATCCCTTGCTCATTGCCTTGCTCTTTAGTTCTTCCTGGTTGTTTGCTTCGCCCTTTGTTTTCGCTAAAATTCTAATATTTATCTTTATTTTGTTCACGAAATCGCGCTTTTCCGAGTTTAAATGCTATTTGTATGCTCCAACTAAATCCCAAAAAAAATAAAGATATCAAAAACTGAACATTGGTTTTAGCTCAACACATCCAAAAACTTTAACATCATTTTGCTCTGTGTTGACTTTTCATGTTTCGCACAAATCAATTTATTGAACGTTTGGTTCTCCTTTGTAATTTGTTTCATTAAATATTTGATTTTGTAACCACGACAATGGTATTTGCTGAAATCTACTCTTGTAAACACAAAATTGTCCTTCCAGAGCGAATTGTTATGATTTGGTTATTTACTCATTTATTTTTGCTGTGAATCGAACCTCTTTAATTTTTGACATAGAAACAGCTTTATCGAAAACCAACTTGAGTTAAGGGTGGAAACTTGGAAATTAATGCTCAAGCGAGGATATTTCATAAATATTTGTAGCCCAATGGTGAACAAGTTATGTTTTTCTGCGAATAAATAACCCATAATCCAATTGGAATAAACAAAAGCACCCAGTAATCACTCAATAAGTATCGCAAAGTTGGCAGTATTTTCATAGTTTTTTTCGACTTGTGCTAGCTCCTGCGAGAAAAACAATTCATTAAGCCCACATTTCTGGACAAACAAAAATATTTTTAGAAATTTGCTCAAGCAAATCCAAAACATAACAGCCGTTTTGGTCTTGACTTCTTGGTTATACACAAGAATAAGACAATCATAATTTATTAGAAGTAAGGGACTTGATTGTATCATTTTATCACGGAATAAACTATTTTCTATATTCACACACAATTGTCTGTCAGCAAACCTCGAAAAATCTATATAACATCACAAACAGGTAAAAAAAACAGTGCGTATCTTTGCATCGGTTTAAGGAACAATGTATTCAAGAGGGCCACAATCATTTGGGGAACAAAACTACAATGCCTATGGTGGTTTCAACAACTACAACACCAACAGCATGGGGGGATTAAAAAATGACTTCAATCAAGGTCAGAATTCAGGAGGTGGTAGTGGCGCAGCGAGTGCTGGCGGATTCTTTACCTCTGAAGCTGGAAGTGCAAAAAAAGACGCTATAGCTCAACAAACAGTTCGACCAGTCACAATCAAACAACTTTTGGCAATTGATACCGAGCATCCTGATAAGCCCTTTGTTATTGATGGAAACGAAATCAAATTCTTGTATATGATTGGCGTTGTTAGAAACATCAATTCGCAAGCTACAATGACTACATACTCCGTCGAAGATGGGTCAGGTTCTATAGAGGTGAAAGTATGGGCAAATCATCTAAATAATGAATCTGATGAAGCGGCAGGTATACAACCAAACCAATATGTTCGAATTATCGGAGAATTTAAACTTTTTAACGACAAACGACACGTTTTGGCTCTTTCTATACTTCCAATAAATGATTTTAACGAAATCACCTATCATTTGCTTAGTGTTGTACAAACACACCTAGAAAGTACTAAAGGAATGGGCGGTGGTAAGGCTGGCCATGGTGTGTTGGGGCATGACGCTAAATCCAGCCATGTTGGAGGAAGTGGAGACTCAGTTGTTAAGCGAGTCTATGATTACATTGCAAGTGTACGGGATAAACTCCAGGGTGTTGATATTAAGGATATTGAAAGAGATTTAGCACCAGAAATATCTCCGAACCAGATCAGAGCTGCCACAAATTCTCTTATTGATGATGGAAATATCTTCACTGTAATTGATGAGTCCCACTTTCTATCCACCAATTATGATATGCCGCGTTAGTAACAATAAAATACTCACACCTATTTTCTTTTTCCCGATCTCTCGGGTTTTCATCACCTATATATTACATCAGTACTTTTAATGATGCCATTACTTTAAAGAACAAGTAAAGTTAAGCTAAATTAAGTGCTTGAATCCAGCTTTATCTTTTAAGTTTGATCCTTTGTATTTGTTGTTATTTGAGTGCCACATAGATGATGAAACTCTTTTTCAATAAAAGTAAAAAATAAAAAATAAAAAGTCTGGGGTAAGGCATCTTCTGAGAGCCGTTATTGTCTCTTTTGCATAGGTTGGGGTGTTCATAAACTAAAGATCAACGGTATAAAAACACAGAACAAGCAAAATGCAAACCAGAGTACTGTAATACCATCCGTATTATTGTTCATGTACACCATTTATGATTTTATTCTGGTGGATCAATAAACAATACATTAATAGCGGCTTTAATTAATGACCCATTAAAAATGTATTTTTATAACTCTCAAGTACACATCATTTTGACAATGGAGGTACCCACAGTTCAATATTTCATAATATTCAAGTTTTCAAGTTGTAGCGAAGAAGGATCGGTTAATATTCATTAAATTCCGCTGACTCGGTTCATTTCATTTCACATTTTTTGAGCTTTTGATTCAATTAATTTGTGCATCAGACTGTTAAGAAAAAAAATTTTCTATTAAAAAACGGTATTAAGTCACTAGCAACCACGTTTAATTTTTTTTTTGTACCTAACTCACAAAGCGGAAATATAAAGGATGTCGGTCAAACCAGAATTCAAAGATATAAGAATCGGTGTAATCGGTGGCACAGGTTTTTACAACCTGAAAGGCTTGAAACCCATAACTAAGCTAGATATTGATACACCATGGGGAAAGCCAAGCAGCCCATTGTTTATAAGCGAAACTGAAAGCGGGCACAAGATAGCCTTTTTGGCAAGACATGGTGAGAATCACGAACGATTACCAACCGAAGTAAACTTCCAGGCAAACATTGCTGCATTAAAGCACGTAGGAGTTAGAGTTGTGATAGCTTTTTCGGCAGTAGGATCGCTTAGGGAAGAGGTTAGACCTATGGATTTTGTGATTCCAGACCAAATTATTGATAGAACAAAGGGAATTCGTAAGGATACATACTTTGGAAATGGGTTAACAGGCCACGCGACATTTGGTGATCCTTACCATGAACCAGTAGCACAACTGATAAAGGCTCATGAAGCGGCGCTGGAAAACATGAAATTGATCAAAGGCGGCACAGTTGTGGCCATTGAGGGTCCTCTGTTTTCAACACGTGCTGAATCCAAAATGTATCGGCTATGGGGAGGCGATATTATCAACATGACGGCTGTCCCCGAGGCCAAACTTGCACGAGAGGCGGAAATTGCTTATCAGATGGTTTGCATGGCCACTGATTATGACAGCTGGAGAGATGAGGAGGCATCTGTCAGTACCACGGATGTTCTTCCTATTTTGAAGAAGAATTCAGAAAATGCAAATAAGCTGCTGGTTTCTTTACTTCCTGCCTTGGTAGAGAAGGTGTATTCTGATCAGCAGACCCTTGAACAATTCACAGGAACCTCAGGGATGTTCAAGGCTTCACTGATGCAGCCCCCAGCACTACGTAATCCCGAACAGGTACAAAAACTACTGTTCATGTACCCTGAAGGATTTTAGGTTTTATCGTATTAGCTAGGGATATTTGCAGAGCTTTAATATTAATCGTAATTTATACACTTAGCTCATTAAAGATGTTTGGTTATAATATGCGGATAACAAATCAGTTCAACATATCACTGGTTAGATAATGTACTGTTGGTGAAGCAGAAAGCTAGCGGAAGCATCATAATAATTCAGCACATTTATTTTAAATGCTACTTTTATATTTTGCCATTTCCGTGATTTGAGGGGAAAAATATTCCCAAAACCAGAACCCAAAATGGGTGTTGAACCTAGAATGCAATGATAAAAGTTATTTTTACCTAAGACAAATTCAGTTTAATATGGAATTGGTTCAGATTAATTGGGATTTGCAACAAAAAATAATAATGACTTCATAAACCTAAAAACTGTAGCCACTTTTTAAAAGTCCAAAAAAATAAAAAGCAGCGGGGTTGTTAGCAGAACAGCGATAACAGTGCCAATTGAGTATAGAAAGGAATATTTGAAGAGGGCTGGGATATCTTGTATCTGATTTTTGTAAACTCTTAAAAAATTTAAAGTAAAATTCGGAAAAGACAAAAGCAACAGAAAAAAGGGAGAAAAGAGGGGAAAAAGAGCAAGGACGAACCGCAACAGAAAGAATGGATGAGAGTGCGAGTCATAGACTTAAGGCAATCCTATGGAGGGATTTGGAGACCAAAATCGAAAAGCCAGTGTGGATAGTGACGCAAAATGGTAAGGTTTTACGTTTTGGTATTTCCATAGCGAAAGTGAAGGGACAGTCAAATAGTTATTAGGGAGGGAATAATGCTAAATAAAATAGAAAATGGACCATGTCCACTGATAGCCATGATAAATCTACTGGTTTTGCGAGGAGACATAGAGCTAAAAAATGAACAGCAAGACACCTCTAAGGAAATAATGACAACCGAGCTGGTGGGGCTATTGATGGATTACTTGTACTCACATGAAAAGGAAATCACGCAAGACACTGAACGAATGGACAAAATAATACATCGACTGCCGGAGCTAAGCAGAGGATTGGATGTGAATATACATTTTGACTCAATAAGAGGGATAGAGGCCAATAGTGAAGCGGAGTTGATATTCAAGGCGTTTGAGGTGGATTTTGTACATGGATGGGTAGTAAATCCGATTTCTGAGAGCGAGATATTCAACATATTGACACAAAAGTGTGGTACATCGTATGAAGGTGCAGTGAGCTATGTATTTTATGGCGAATCTGTTGGGGACAGAACTACGAGCTCGGTACAAGGAGATTGTGGCAAGCAGAAAGAGGAAGAACACCAGGAAATTATGCAAGGTGCTACGTTGATAAGAGAGTTTTTGAATAGCAATGCAACGCAAATTACGGATTATGGACTACAGATCATGCAGGAATCAATTCCAGAAAACCATCTAAGTCTGTTTTTCCGAAACAACCACTTTTCAACGCTATACAAGCGCCGAGACAACGAGCTATACTTGCTATGTACTGACGTGAGCTTAGCTAGCGACAGCCGAATAGTGTGGGAAACACTCAGTGACGTCAATCAATTGCATTCAGAGTTTTTGGATTCAAATTTTATTCCCATGCTCGAAGAGGGAGGCACAGTGTCTAGTGTTGACAAAAACAAGCGGACAAACGATAATGATTATGTCCGCAACGATTTCGAAGAGCAAAAAAAGTGGTTTAACAAACATAGCTCTGATAAGCAGCATCAAATAAATGCAGACTACCAGTATGCACTCTCGCTTCAAAAACAAGCAGAGAATCCAAGTAGAACACATCCAGAACTACCTCCAGGAATGAATGCTGGTAAATCTGGGCTTTATGGTGTTCCACAGTCATCAGACAGCTCTGAAGGCGCTCGACACAACAGCCAGCGAAAGAAGAACGGGAATACCAACTCTTCTAGCGGCGGATTTAGGTCTGGCAACCCTTCAAGAAAACCCGAACGAAAACAGTCGTCGCCATCAAATTGTATTCTTTTTTAGTTCGGCTATTTATGGCCTAGAGTATTTTATTTCAACTGTATTTTTTTAAAACAAAAAATAAGCAAAAAATAAACTGATATGAAAATTTATGATTCAAAAGTGATATGGGCTCCAAGCTTGTGGTTGTTTTCGCCCAATCCATTGACATCAACCAATGCTCCAACAACTGCTGTAACACCTGGACGCAACGATTGTGAGTATGACAATCCCATGTGTCCGTTGTTGTTGATTCTGGCCTTAACAAATGTTGTGTTGTCCAAGTTGTATTTGGCTGCGACCTCGGCAGTCACGTTCTTGTCTGAGTTCTTCAAATCGTAGGTGCTTCTGGCAGCCACCTCCAACACGCCTGGTGTTACATTTTGGTGGAAGGCAGCAGTCAAAAATGAAAAGGTTCCACGTGTTTGTACAGCTGCACGGAAGTCAGGGGCTGTATATCCAACAAGTGCATCTACAGTCTCGAGTTGTCTGGCTGCTGGATTCATTCTCATCTCTGTACCAACCAAGAATCCACCACGGTGCATCACCAAGCTGCTGCTGACGTGTGGAGCCTTGCCTACCATCACTGAGTTCAGTGTTGCGAATACATCATCGCATTTGTATTGTGCTGAAGATTCCAAACCATGCTTGGTGGAGTTAATTGAGGCTGAGCCCTTAACTTCTACCTTCAAGCCCTTGGCAAAGTTGTTTTCTGATTCGATCTGCAGTGAATACATGCTTCCTGTATTGAATGTTTCAGTATATGTAACATTTCTTGGGGCATCAAAGTATTTGCCGCTGATTTCTCCGTTGATGATTCCATTGCTTTGGTTTCTGGTACCACTTACTGTAAATTTCTATATTTTCCATAAAGCTTGTTAGATAACAGTACTATCAATGCTGTAAGTACTCCTACGCCTCCATCTCCTCTCTCCTCGAAATATCCCTATTCACTTGTTCGCTTTCCTTTTTTATAGTGTAAATGTAAACAAATAAACTAAATGTTCCTTACAACTCCATTGCTAGTCTTTGTCTTGATTTCGAGCTTTTCAAATCCAGTTGGGAAATCCTTTCCAATCAAGTCATTGACTGGCTTCAAGACATCAGAATACTTTGGTGGAATCATTTTATTGTGTATGATTGTTTTTGCTAATAAATATTAACGCTATCTATTAATTTGCTTAAAGAGCCGTTTATTCATTTATTTATGGCAACTTGATTTTTTGTTTGCTTGTACAAAAATCTGACAATTTTTCTATCCCTTTCCATTTCTTTCTTTTTCCTGCTCGGCATTGTGTAAATGGAATTTGCGAAAATGAAACAAAAAAAACCAAGTGTTGGCGATAAAATTTTTTGATTTACTATTTGCTCCTTTTCTTTTTGTTTATTTTGATTAAGAATTTTGAAAATTGATAAACTGCTTACACTTAGGAGGC
>LSSK01000818.1:0-25119 GCA_001969505.1 Zancudomyces culisetae | reverse complement strand
TCTCCCCCCCCCTCCCCCCCCCTCCCCCCCCCCCCCCCCCCCCCCTCGCCTTTTTTTTTTGCTGTAAACCCGTTTTTGTATGAATATCATTCAGTTATATAAATCAAGAGGCTCTCTTTATTTGCTCATCCTTTTAAAATAATTCGTTTTCCAAAATATACACTTTATTTGTCTATATATCTCAAAAACTGACTCACTGACCTTGTGATTATTGATCAAACCTTTTGAAGGTAAAAGAACAAGAACAAGAACAAAAACAAAAAACAGAAAAGACAAGACAAGACAAGACAAGAAAATATGGCATATGTACCCAAATCAAGACTCTCAAGAGTAACACAACTGATGAAACTCACCCAGGGCGCTTGTACCTGTCCCGCACATATGGGTGGAAGGATTATCTCTAAACATCTTCCAACTTGCAAAAGCAACAAAATGGCAACCCAGGTTCCAATGGAATATGCCTTTGAAATGGCCAGCTCAAACATCAGATATGGTGAGAATGCTACAAGGTAAGCCCCCTTCTTATATTTTTCATGTTTTTCCCTTCCTTTTTTCCTTCCTTTTTTCCTTTTTCCCTTTTCTCTTTTTTTTTACATATTTTTTACACGTATGCTTGTTGTCCTATACATATCAACATCTAATTATCAACTTAATCGACGTCATGTAGCGAGGTTGGAATGGATGCAGCAAACCTCAAGGCAAAGAGAGTCATGGTTCTAACAGATCCTAACGTAAGTCTTTCTATGTTAAACCTTTTGCTTTTATTGCCATTTTCCTTCTCAATACTTTTATTCTTACTTTTCTTGTATCAAAAAGTGCAAAAATATAAAATATAAACCATCATCTGTAAACTAGCAACTCATGCCTAAATAAATATAACCCGACTAGATTGCTAAATTACGACCCATGAAAACTGCCATCGAGTCACTCGAAGCAAACAAAGTCAACTACACCGTCTTTGACAAAGTGCGTGTCGAACCAAGCGATATTAGCTTCAAAGAAGCAATTGCATTTGCTCGCAAATACCAACCCGACTTGTACATTGCTGTTGGTGGTGGCTCAACGATTGATACAGCAAAAGCTGCAAATTTATACACCGAATACCCCGATGCCGATTTCTTAGATTTTGTGAATGCGCCAATCGGAAAGGGTTTACCCATTGACAAAACATTGCGCCCACTAATTGCCATCCCAACTACCGCTGGAACTGGTAGCGAAACCACTGGAGCATCCATTTTTGATTTCAAGTCTATGAATGTAAAGACTGGAATTGCAAACAGGGCACTGAAGCCAGTTCTTGGTATTGTTGATCCAGTAAGATCAGATTTCACTCTATAAATATGATATATATTTACATGTATGTTTGAAGCTGTAAACCTAATAGCCTTGCTTGTGCATTTATATAGCTAAATATCAGATCAGGACCACTTTCAGTTCAAATATCCGCTGGACTTGATGTTCTATTGTAAGCCCCACAACATACACTCCACCTATGTAATTATTGTAGTTTATTCGTGCGCTCAGGTATATATACTCATGCATCTACGTACCTACACCCTTATAGCCACTCACTCGAGTCGTATACAGCAATTCCTTACAAATTGCGAGGACCAGCACCCGAGAATCCTCTTTTGAGACCAGCTTACCAAGGATCAAACCCTATTAGTGATGTTTGGTCCATCAAGGCTCTAAAGATGGTTGTTGATTCACTACCAAAAATCAAAAAAGATGTTAACGACTATAAAGCACAATCAGAAATGATTCTTGCAGCTACATACGCAGGTATTGGATTTGGAAACGCTGGGGTTCACTTATGTCATGGGTAAGTTTGCACTTAATCCTGGTTTTCTCAATCACTATACATCCGCTAGTCGCCATGTATTGACATTTTCCATTCAATTTTTGTTTTGCCTATTTGCATACATAGAATGTCATACCCTATAAGTGGACTGGTAAAAAATTACAACCATCCTGAATATCCAACCGACCATTCCCTAGTAGTAAGTATACTTGTTTTTTTATTTAACCCTTTCCACTACTGAGCAAAGACATAGTTCAGTCGACTTCTATTTGTCATATTTAATCCCGCTTAATCTCTTCCTATTATTAGCCCCATGGTGTTTCTGTTGCTATTACCGCACCATCTGTTTTCTCATTTACCTCTGCAATGTACCCAGAAAGACACTTACAAATTGCACAAATATTTGGTGCTGACATTTCCAATGCAAAACTAGCTGACGCAGGTGCTATACTAGCTGACAGAATCCGCCAATTTTTGTACAACTTGGAACTTCCTGATGGAATATCTGCGTTTGGCTACACATACTCCGACATTGAAAAATTGGTGCAAGGAACCTTGCCCCAACATCGTGTTACTAAATTGGCGCCTTTGGCCGCAGGCACTGAGGATTTGTCCAAAATCTTTGAAAATAGTCTCAAGCTATACAACTAAGCCATTATATGAGTACTTTTATTATTCTTTTTCAAAAAAAATTATTATCAATAAAACGTAATTATTTTCAAACTATTTAGTGTGCGGTAGCCAGCAACTCTACACTGGTAAAAAAAAAGGGGGAGGTAACCATAGAAATAATTAGACAAAGAGAGGGGAGTTATGAATAGATGGGAGAGCATTTCAACTGATAAAAACTAGCTAGCAGCTTTGCTCGAAATACAAACACATTGATGTAAAGCGGGGATAAAAAGGGGGAGGGGGGAAGGAAAGAGGGAAAAAGGAGGGAAAAAATTATAATGATTTGTGGCAAGCTAATAATAATAAAAAGTTTTTGGTGCCAAGCATAGCTAGGCCCCACTGAAGGAAACTTTACATTTGTTATTTCTTATAATCAATACAAACCATGGGCACGATTCCGATATTTTTCTGGGCATGGTGTTTTACTAGAGCCCATCCATCAGAAAATACCTTTATGATCCTCAATCTATCGCCAACTTTGAGTTCAAGCTCATCATATTCATTTGGCGTGTAATCATACACTACGTCATAAAGAGTTTCATCCTTATGGAAGGATGAAACACTTATCACACTGAGTTTTTTGCCATCACTACTTGAGGGCTGATGACTATCATCTGAATAATAAGGCGTAGGTAATGTTTTTTGTTTTACTTTCATTTCGTAGCTTTCACCTGGTGCGCTCATACTTCCCTTTCCAACCGCTCTACCCTTACCGCTACTTGGTCTGCTCATCTCAAATGTATTTTCATACGTTCTTTGTCCTCGTTTTCCGGACTTTTCATATTTCCCGGTTCGACTATTCTTTTCCAACCTGTACTTGTCATTTTCACTTACGGATTTTTTCACTGGGTAGTCGGGTATGTTGATACCTATACCACTTTCTCTCCATTCATTACTATCTCTTCTTGCTTTTGCCTGACGGCTGGTTGGAAAAGAGTCCCCTACGTAGCTCCTGCTAATATCATGCTGAACCTCTTTCTGGAAGGAATAAAACGATGCTTCCTCGTCTATTCTCATCTCCACTTGATATTTATCTAAGGGACCCACAGATCTTGCCGACTCTCGAATGCTGCCTTTATCGTTTCCAGTTTTTTTCTTTTTTTTTCTCTCCTCTTTGTCACTGTTGTAGTTGTTTGGTCTATACAAGTATGAGTCATTCTTTACATTTTTCCCATAGCTGACTTTACTATCTACACTTGTGTTGCTATTGTTTTCATGCTCCGTCATGTTATTATAGTTAGCATAGCTCATATTTTCTATGCTTTGGGTTTCTTTTGGATATCCAATCACAAGCCTGTTTCCCCCATATTCATAGTCAATCTTATTTCTTTGCTGCTTTCGCTTTTTTATATGCCTTACTATCAAAATGATGAGCAAAACTACAACAATCAACGAAACCACTGCCATCATTGCTGCCATCACTGCAATATCCTTGGCATTTGCTGTTAGTCCCGTGCATTCTTTGCTAACAATATCTAGTTTGCAACATAGATCGTCAGGATTTTCATCACAATAACTACACTTGGAACTCGCTGATGCCAGCCTCTTTTCTATTTTCATTTTGTTGTATTCCATTAGCAATTATTTTCATGGTATTCAATTAATCTAGCTATACAAACTCTATACTTACCACAACTAACTATTTTTCTGGGTTCAACTTTGATACAGTCTTCATTTTGCCCATTGAACGGGTATTGGTAGCATGTACCCATTAGTAGGTCTATGTTGGTTGATTGTGTTTGGTTGGATTTTTCACATTTATCGCTATTCACCTCAATAAAATCGACCCACTCATTGACATAATCCACGCACGTCGACTGGCATAGTGTGCTTGGGTGTAAATCTTTATTACACGCCTCGACACTGGTGTTGTTCAGCAACCCTTCGCATACATACGCAGTTCTTAGCGAGGGGCTTTGTGAAAATGGGATTCCTGTACATCCAAATGATTCTTTTATTTGGTTGTTCCAGTTTAAAAAGTAGCTGTTCAGAAATGAATCAAACTGATTAATGTTTGCTATCGTTTTATTCATGTACGTCATTCTAGGAAACGAAAACTCGCCAAAATCGGTACCACAGTATTTGGAGGACTGCAGCGAGAAGCATCCGTCTTCTTCGCCATCTCTCCTCTTCAACCCCAAATTCATTCTTCTAACGAGCTCCCTACTAGCCCTATTCTCAAAGTTAGCCATCTCTTTGAGGTTCATTTTATATATGTGCTTTTGTCACCCCAGACTCCTACCTAATTTTCTTCTTTTCTGTGTGTAAAGTTGTATATATATGCTTGTGTTGTATAAGTTGCGTATCAAATTCAGTTGGCTATGTTCCACCTTTCGGTTAAGGTTATCGTTCCTCTATCCTTCTTTTCGTTTGCCAACCTTGTGGAATAGTATACTTTAATCACTCTCTAGATGTATCAATATGCTCTGTAAAGCTTATAGAAGCGTATTATAAGAGATAGCTTTGTTGAATGCGGAAGATATTATTATTTTTCTAACTGCCAGTATGTATTGGTTAAAGAATATACTTTTACGACCTTTTTTTTTTACTAAAGAGAATACTCAAGCTCTATACTTCTGAATTTACTCTTTATCACTATCAATATTGAAATTTGTTAAATTAGTTTGCTTTTTTCTACAAAAATACAACCACAAAGTACTATAAAGCATAAATTATGAAAATAAATTCTACATAGTCTGTATAAACGATAACTATAATACATGTGACATTAGTACAACAACCTGATATATAAATGAATACTGTAAACCACAGAGAAAAAAAATGAAAGAAAAAAAATGAGGGCGAACCTATATATTTTCTTTAGAGGCCTGGGAAGCAACCACACAAATGATGAAAAAAAGTTGCAATTATATTTATCCGTGCCAGCATGCCTATTGACATGGGTAATCTTACTTTCTCTGTGCCAATTTTTCAAAAATATAAAGTAGCCCTTATGATATGTTCTAGGCGTGTAACATGGATATATTCCTTTCAATTGGTGGTATTTCTCCTATCTACGTTCATCCTTGGTGAGATTTTTTTACCACTTTCATTGTTCATGTTAACTATTTTTCCTCTGTTCGTTATTTCGACATCTTTTTGATTTACAGTGGAAATAAAGGGAAAAAAAAAACTATAAGGGTAAGTCAAATAAATTCACAGCATAATCTATAATTAGCATTTTTAGTTCTCATCCAGGGTTCTTGCAAACAAAAGAATTGTAGATTTTGGAATCAGACCAAAACCAAAGTTGGCACTAAACAATCAAGCTGTGATGGTGTCTACAATTGCGTTTATCATTTCTGCTTCTTTTAATATTAATTTCTGTAATGGGCTAAACATACATCGAAAATCCCGCCAGATTATATACGCACTTTCAAGCAAATAATTGGATATTATTTTTTTTTCTTTAACTTTCATGTAAATCAGATTTTTGACTTTATATGCTCTACAAAGATAAAAGTAGCTTAAACCCACCTTCAGAACCGAATTTGCAGAAACAAGCTCTTTCAAAAGCAGAGTAACACTAACTTTTATGATGTACAATATTCAAAACATGACAAACAATGCCGATGCTAGTAGCGAAAAAAAAGATTATGTTTTAGACAATAAAACGAGCGACTTGATTTTATGGATTCACCACAAAACCTATCCATTCCAAAATATTGATCATATATAGCCTGTATAGGCTCTTAGGTACACCACTTAAATTATAACTGCGTGCAAGTTGGTCTTAACTCGACCACTATTTTTATTTATCCTTGGGGGGGAAGAAAATTGAGCAGATAAATGAAGTATTGTTTTTTAAATACCTAGCGGTCTTGTTGGACGTAATTGCTTTTTTTAAAAACAAAAAGACTGGTAAATACATCTAAAAATCGACTACTCACTGCTTCTTTCTGTATAGTTTGTGACCAAGTACCAGATATTTGTGTTTTCACCTCGAAGTATTCAAGTGTGTATTAATACCCTTTTTTTAAAAAAAAATTGATTGTTGCCAACAATAGATCAAAATGGGCTAACAAGTATAGTCAGCTACGAATACACCAGACATATTTTTATTTCAATAACAGCTAAAGGCAAACTTACGCAAATTATAAAAAAAGTATATCAACTCTGTACAGAGCCGTAGTGTTATCTGAATGTTCAAAATGGTAAAGACCAGGTCCGTTTGGCGCTACATGATCTTTACGTATATTTATATAAATATGTACTTTGGCTTTGCTTTGAATCTGAGCAGTACATATGCAACAGTATAAAAAGCTACACCTATTGTCAGTGTAAAAACAACACACGGGAGTATCCCAAGAGAGTTTAAGTTGAAGGAGTCTAATACAGCTTCACCTGTAGGGTAACAAACTGATTTATCATTGTCACACTCAAACTTTAGACCTGTAAACAGATTCTGCATCTGTGCCATATAGGTGTAGTAAATATACGACACATACCTAATCCATGATAATACTGCTGGAATGGTTCCTGCATTAACAAGATTTCCACCGTATATCAGAAAAACTGTAAGAACGATTGGAGCTAATATTGATGCGACTTCAGCATTAGATACCGATGCAGAAACAGCCATTGCAAATCCAAATGATGTAAACACCGTAGACAAGTATATTGCCATAAATACAAGGTACTTTATAAAGTTGTGCTGAAATTTAACCAAAAGATAAATGCCACTGAGCATAATGAAATTTTGTGCGATTGCAATTGGAAGCTTTGTTAAGATAACCGAAAGCATATATGTTGAGACCCGATACGCACCACTCGCTCTTTCTCTTGTCATAACTGATCGTTCGTATATAAGAACGCCTAAGATCGGCATAATTACTGGAAAAATAAGATTGATAGTAATTAAAAAAATCAAACCAATTCTGTTCTGGGCCTTTTGAAATCCACTTCCAGGATTGAAAAACGTAAATCCAACTAGCAGCATTGTTATAATGGAGCTCAAAAGAGCTGAGAATAGCACTTGTTTTTCTCGCACTTGCTTTAACCATGATCTCCGTAACAATATAAATAGCTCCTTTGGCCAACTGTTGTTGAATCGTGATTTTTTTCGTCCAAAGAAAGCAACCCTACGAGACACTCGTCTACATAGTGCGCCTCCCCTAGAAAGCACTGAGCTACGATTTGTTTGATCACGTGAAGCTTGAATATTTTCTTCTTCTTTTGTGTCACTGCTTTCTCTTGCCATCTTTTCTGCCCAGGAATTTTTTATATGTTCTACTCGTTTGGTAGATTCCTCGAGTGACTCTTCAGAAAGTGTATCAAGCGTCATCAAGTTAATGAAAAAATCTGCCGGATTTTCCTGTGTAGGACAGTCGTATCCTATTGAGCTAAAGTAATCCAATGAGTCAGCACGTGAACCCATGTACACAACGCCACCAGGTGCAAGTAGAACTAGCTTATCAAATAATGAATATATTGTCGAATTGGGCTGATGTATAGAGCATACTGTTATCACATTTTTCTCGATAGTGAATTCTTTTATAAGCTTTATTACATTCTCTGCTGAATTGGAGTCAAGTCCGGATGTTGGTTCGTCCAACATAAGCATAAGTGGATCAGTTATTATCTCGACACCTATTGAAACTCTCTTTCTCTCGCCTCCTGAAACGCCTCGGATCTTCTCGTTGCCTATCAACGTATTCCTGGAGTTGGTTAGTCGTAGTTGTCTGATGACATTCTCTACTCTTTCCTTTTTATCACTGAGGTTAAACCTTTTGTTATCGACTCTAAGTTTTGCCGCATACAAAAGCGTTTCATACACTGTGAGAGTAGGATATAACAAGTCATCTTGCTCTACGTATGCAATCATTTTCTTAAACTGACTTTCCACTCGTCTACTTCCGTTAAACAGTATTTCACCTGTAACTATACCACCAGTAACCCTTCCTGCTAAGATATTTAGTAGTGTCGTTTTTCCCGCGCCAGAACTGCCGATAATTGCGACCAGTTCTCCTCCAACAAAATTCCCATTTACATTTTTTAAAATATGTCTTGTGACAGCCTTTTTTCCTTTTCCCGTCCTTACTTTGTAGTTAATGTCATTGAATTCTAGAGTATTCATTTTTTAATTTCTACTTGAATCACCACCGCTAAAAAATATATCTAAACAGGTATCAATAAAACAAATATAGAATACTAATATAAAAATATGTGCCTATTTATGCAGCTTTTATTTTCATTTAGTTTGCTTTGCTTTTAATCTTTAGTAGCACAACACCTTCGCATTTTACTTTTTCCTTGAACGATCAACAACGCTGGCACCAATAACAGAGCCAGCTACCCAGTTTCAGAACTTAATGATATATCAGAGTCAACACTTGCATAGGCAAATTAAAAGACCAGAAAGAGAGGCAGGTAGCTTTCACACATGGTTTTTACCCTTTATCTTGGCAATTACGGCCAATACGATTGCTTTCAATAGAGTTTGTGAGTATAAAAATGAATATTTCTCCATATTGAACCAACCCACTCAGAATGATAGATTTTGGCCTACTTCCAAGACAAAATAATAGGTTCTACCTAATTGTTTGGCAGGCGGGGGATATTTTTAATAAAACTGAAACAAAAGTAAATAAAGCTTGCATCAGAGCATTGCGCAAAATCGAAATAACTGACAAAGAGTTTTAATGAAATAAATATATATCATATATCTCGGTCTCAGCCCCAGTCTCGACTTGTGCCTCATGCATATATATTACCTGTAGTCGTTAACCAAAAAGGTGCTCCATATTGCCATAGTTGATGCAATATCAATTGTATCTAGTCCAGCCTGAAAAGAGCTGTTCGATATTATCTAGTTTTTTTTTTTTGCACTTTCAGACAAAGTGAGTCTGATCAAAAGATTTAATAGCAAAAGGATGTTGTAGTTTTTGTGATACCGGTTTGGTAAATTTAGACCCAGTGTCTTTTTTATATATAAAATTCACTTACTATGTGCTCTTCATTTGATGATTTTTTTTTTCGAACAAGCTAAAGTTGAAAGCAGCTGTTCAGCCATACGGTGTGGTAAAAAATTGAAATTTAGGTTAGACCAGTTGTGTACGGTTGGTTTCATGCGGCACGCAAGGATGGTTCTGCTGCTACCCCATTTCTCTGGTATTTTTGCTATAAATAAGGAGGCTATGTTGTAAGCTTTACCAGTAGGAATGATTATATTCAAAATTCAAAATGTGAAGCGCTCTTGCTGAAATTGTTTGATGTAACAAATGAAAAGAGCTGAAAGGAAGCTCAACGAGTAATCTATATGAGATCACTGAAGTCTTAGTAAATGATATATTAGAAAAAACAGACACTTTCTACTGGTTTATCATTCTGGTATTATATTTGCGCTTGCTTTTCATCAGCCAACACAAGGCAATTTTTTGTTGGTTTTTGTTGGTTTTTGTTGAATAGATGAGAACGCTGGGTTTGAATGCAAAAAACCAAATCAGGTAAGCTACTTTTCTATGTAAATTTCAAAAATATATCATACTTCATTTAGTACTGGTCGGATAATTGTTAGCATTGTTTACTCTGGTTTGTTTCAAAACAAAAAACAAAAAAATAGAAAAAGACTTTGTATGATTTCGCTTTACAAATAAATTAGCCTCTGAATAAATAACCAAAAGAATGCACATTAGAGGTTGTTTATAGAGGGGATTCCAGTTAGAAAAAATGAAAAAATATTTGACGGCTTTCCTATTCTAGACATGGGACACACAACATATTTGTTAATAGAATTTCCGGAAGTTTAGCAACTATAAATGAGATTTAGAATTGTTCTATGACACCGGTAATACGGATAAATTTACTAAAGTTGGAACCAGGTAATGTAAATGATTCACCTGGGTCTAGATCTGATGTGCGACGCGATAATCTTTAAGCTATTTTGGAATTAGAGCATCCAAAATTTTAAACATGCGTTTAGTACCCCAACTCGGTAATATACAATGACGTGTAAGAGTACCCTAGCGCCCAGGTGTAAAATACCTTATACTTGAAACCTTGAATATCTGGTTGAATGCATTAGATTAGCTTTTAACTAAAAATTCTCGCTAATTAAAATATAGACCATCTGGTCTAGGAAAAACGGATTTTATAAAACCGAAAACACCTTTAAACCAGTTCATCGAAATCATTGGCTAGCTTCAACCAAATGTAGTTTTCAACTCTCAAATTAATAAACTTTTAATTAGGTAACGAAAAAGTTACCCGACTTTGTTATATAATTAAGCTATTGCGAGGATAGGTAACAGGATTACATAAGCAAGTGAAGTGTGATTATGATAGTAAGCGGAGAAGGAAGAGAAGATACACAAATGTAAAGGTCTATAGAAAACGGAAAATTATAGGAATCAAATTTTCCCGTATCCAAACTTAGCAGTCTAAGGACACATGTAAATGTGGATATATTATAAGGTGGTGCAACGTATTTAATAGCTTGATTTTAAAAAGAAAAAAGAATGTAATACAGTACGAATCTAGCTTTATTATTAAGACACGTGTGATCCAGTGCTCGGGAGCTGGTTTGGCTATAATTTGTGCAGCTGGATGCCAGATTGAGATAATTGATTCTCCTAAAAAGCCCAAACAAAGGGATGTACAGCCATCTATTTACGTCAGATCTAAAGGCATTGTAATGGATTGAATGGTCTCTTTTTATCCTTTTTGGTAGATATGGATATACACACAGATGACTATGTTACGTAATGACCAAAGCTTTGAAAAAACAATACAGCTTCCATTTAAGTTACATCATTATCATAGATCAATGATCTGGAACGATTCTGTGAATACATTTAGCAGTGTTTTTTTTTTCGATTGCCTTATATTGCTAACCTTATGGCACGCTGGTTTAACATTTAGGTAATTATTATCGAGATTTTAATCCCATTATAAAACAAAAAGAATCAATGACTCAACATGAGGCTCTTCAAAACAGGTAATTCAGGATACAAGGTGATATTCCCCAGCTACAAACGTCATAGTATGGATTATCCTTTTTCTCCCAACTTTGGTCATGTTTATATTAATCCAATAGTGTGCCGTAAACAAATCCCCGTGCAAAGTGTGGTTTTGATTTTTTATTTGGTTTGCCATTTTTGAAATCTCGACCAGCTTCACAGTTAGAGCCACAATCCCAGCAAAATAAAGCTGTTTTATACGTTTAAAAATGCTTATAGATTTCTTGTGGGCCTTCCCCTTTCATCCAAATCCAATCAAAATTATCTGTTTTGTCCATACTTGCAACTCACTTGTTTCAGCGTCATTACACTAGGTCGTATCAACCCAGAACGATATAAAGTTGAATAAGAATAGGTACATCCTGATCAGCTTTTGAGCCTGACGAGTTTCAAATCATTGCTGCACAAGTTTACTTTGTCAAAACGTGACTTTTCTTTCATTCGTTTATTTTTGATCATCTTAATTGGCCAAGAATAAAAGCATCACACAAGGCTAAAACCCATATGCAGCTTCGCAACTCATGAAAAGATAGATGAATGCTATGAGCCAGTGTAAAAGATATACTTTTTGCTGTAGCAGTGATTGGGTCATCAGCTCTGCGGCATGTTCTAACAAAAGAAGATATACACAACGTATTGGTATTACCGCCGTTGTTTTGTCGTAATTGAGCTTGATACAAGGTGGAAAGTGGAAAGGCCAGGATGAGCTCGCCATAGAGCTAATTTAATAGTAAAAGCAGCTTTACTAAATGGTTGGTGGTCGTGATCCTGTATAGCTACTTATTTTTTAATTTCATGTTATTCGCCAATCTTTACCTAATGGTCCACTTTTTGCTCGGTGGATCAAAATGAAAAAAAAAAAGAATAGAAGGGGGAAGGTTATAATCGGATTTTGACTTTTGAGGTGCTACTTTGTTGGTAGAATTGCGTGCTTAAAGAAATATATCGATTCGAAAATAAGAAATGATCAGGAGAACGCTACCAAGTTTGAAGGTAATGGGAAGATATATGACAACGACACGCGTGATCGTGCGATCTTTGGATTTTCAAAGAGTGCAGGGATACTGAATCTATAATTAAAAAGTACAATTTGGTGGAGTGTCACATTAAACAGTAAAATTCTACTATGAATGAATAGAGTGTCAGATGGTACTCAAAGATCAACGAGCCAGTCGGACAGGTGTTTAAAAGTAAGCTGGAAAATGGGCCATCATTTGATGATTTTGTTAGTGGTCAAGTAGACAGCATAAAAGGGTAAATGATTTGATTGTACAGAATATGTAAATGGCTAAAGAACTATTGAATATACATGTATGTATATATATGTTTAGTTAGTGTTTAAAAAAAGTAGTTTATCTTGTGGTATAATAAGGGTGATAAATGTGTCGTTGAAAATATCCATAACAATTGTACACGGGGTAAAGAAGCTTCTAAAACGATGATTAAAATCAAATAGAACCTCAAGATTGCCGAGTTGGTTAAAAACACCGATCCCATCTGGAAAAGAATATGTAGGAATTAAAAAGACCGTGGAAGGGTTAAATCTGTCGACTGTAAGTAATGAATCATAATAATTTACTTTTTCTTTAAAATATATATATATAATAAGTAGAGTACATGAAAAGGTGGTAAAAAAAATGCTCAAATAGGTATGCAAAGAGGCCAGGTGTCCAAACATCCACGAATGCTGGGGAGGAGGAGAACATAAAACAGCTACAGCGACGATTATGATTATGGGAGATACATGCACTCGAGGATGTCGGTTTTGTTCAGTGAAAACGTCTAGAACTCCAGCACCTGTTGACGAGCAGGAGCCTGAAAAGGTTGCAGAAGCTCTTGAGAAGTGGAAATTGGATTACGTGGTGCTGACGTCGGTTGATAGAGATGGTAAGTACTTGACAATATCAAAGCATAAGTATATACACATTAGATATGAGCATTAGATATGAATACAAAAATAAAAGCCAACTATAACTGGATTGTTGAATATTTTAGATATGACGGATTATGGAGCAGGACACTTTACTAAAGTTGTTGAGACAGTTAGAGCAAGAAATCCGAAATTGATGATAGAATGTCTTACACCAGACTTTAAAGGGGATAAAGAGTTGGTCTCTAGGGTAGCAAACAGCGGGCTGGACGTATACGCTCATAACATTGAGACAGTCCCGTCACTCCAGCGCGTGGTGCGAGACTACAGAGCTGGATACAAACAGTCACTTGATGTTCTTATTGAGGCAAAAAAGGCGACAAATGGGCGGGTGATTACCAAGACGTCAATTATGTTGGGAATTGGAGAAACCGATGAAGAGGTCAAGGAGACACTTAGAGAGTTGCGAGAAGTAGGCAACGTGGATGTGGTGACGTTGGGGCAGTATATGCGGCCAACAAAGCGACACATGAAGGTAGTAGAGTACGTGACACCTCGCAAATTTGAATTTTGGAAGGAATATGCGGAAAAACTAGGATTCCTGTATGTTGCAAGCGGGCCACTTGTCAGAAGTAGTTACAAGGCTGGGGAATTTTTTATTAAAAATGTCCTGGAAAAGAGAAAAAATCATCAATAGTTGGAGAGAAACTAACAGAATAGATAAAATACATAAATAAAAAAGATAGTTCTAAAAGATAAAGTAATTAAATAAATCAAGGTAGATAAATATTGGTAGACTTGGAGTGTTCTAGATTGGAGTTGGTTAGTAAAGCATGGCCGTGGGACTTGGAGTTGGGGATGAATTTTGGAGCAGCGGATAGTAGAGGAGGAGGATCAATCATAGATCCACCATTATTGCTGGAGATGCTCCTGCTGCTGTTTCTTCCAGCAATATTATTGTTGGCGAGGCCTTTGGCTGTATCCTCAGGCGAGAAATGGAAAAGCATGCTTCTTGGCAGTTGGGGTGGATTGGGTAACAGCTGGTTTTGCGACTGATTCTGCTGTTGGAGATTGCTGTTTGCAGCCATCTCGGCTTTGTTCATGTTTCTAAGCGTAATTATTTCGCGTTCCAGTGAGCTGATTCTGACTTTTAGCAAGGTATTTTCTCGTTCAAGTTTGTCACAAACACCTCGCAGGTTGTTGACATATGCTGTTCGACGCTCTCTGCTTCTTCTAGCTGCTTCACGATTCCGTTCACGTCTTCTGGCAATACGTCTTTGAGTAAGTGCATCTGCCTCTTCTCCGTTATTGGTCCCGCCACCCAAGTGTGAAATTCCCCCACTCCCACTACCGCTCTCTAAAAGCAATTGCTTTGTCTCTTCATCACCAGAAGACAAAGGATCATCCCTTCCCTTGATGCTCTCCTCCAACATATCCTCATTTGAATGTGGTGACTGTAGAGTACCAAACGGTGTGGTTGGCTGGTATTGTTGCGTTTGTTTCATACCTCTTGGCGATCCTGGAAATTGTGTTGATAGGAACGATCTTTTGTTTACAAATCCAATCTCGTTGTCAAGATGTTGCCCCTCTGCTCCTCCAATAGATCCTGTCATCGGAACCATATAGCTGTTTCCTTCTCCCATGCTATTGCTATTATTATTGTTGTTGTTGTTGCCATTATTATTGTTGTTGGGTTGGCCCTTTCCTGTATGCAATGGATTGAATGCAATTGGTATAGAGTTTACCGCTATATTATAGTTAAGTTTTTTTAATACTCCCATCTCAATCTTACTAAACATTTTCCTTTCCTTAAAAAATAATTCAATGAATAAAACTTACACTCGCCAAGTACCAATGGTTCATCCCATATCCTGCTGGGTTGTGTTTCTGAAAATGTATCAAAACCATTACTGTTGTTATAATAGTTATTACTGTTGTAATAGTTACCATATCCATATGTATAGTTGTATCCTGGATTCAGTTGAGGATGTGTAACTGATCCCTCTTCAAATGGCCCGAAGCTGTTTGTTGTGGGTAACATTCCTGGAAGCCCATAGCTATTTGTGGACAGCGAAAATTGCTGTTGCTGTTGTTGTTGCTGTTGTTGCTGTTGTATACTCCCCCCAAATCCTTTTTTTGCTCCTTGGTTTTGGTTTCCACTACCATTATTATTACTACCATTGTTATTGTAATTGTTACTGTTACTGTTATTCATCTGTTGTTGCATATTTTCTGAAAACCCAAAACCACTTGCTGGTATTGATGGTGCTGCTGCCCCATCATATTGTTTACCCCCAGCCACCTCTCCATTCATGCCATCATTCATCCCAAAGTTAAAGTTAATTCCAAACTGGTTGGTTAGTTGTGTATTTGGTAATGTATAGGTTACTCCATTCCCACCATTATTGCTGTTGTTACTGTTGTCTCCAATGCTACCCCTCCTGTTAACAACACCCCTGCCCCCATTATTATTATTGTTGCTATTATTATTACCTTTGGTGGATGTAGAGGTTAGCTCTTGTGTCATCACTACTGTCTTTTTGGATGGCGGTGGTGGTCCCTGTGGGGAGAAATGTGATATAACTTTCATTTGATTCATTTGAAAAGCTTGGTTTTGATTATATTCTCTTCTTTGGGATAGCTTAGTATTATCTCTTATTTGTCTTTGTTGTTTGCGCTTCAGTATGAAGTGTATGATATGAGCAATGTATCTAATATTTTCTGAAGTTTGTTATTTTCTCCTCTCCTCCACTTGTATTTGCTCTGTCTCTCTTTCTTTTTTCTTATCATAAATTGCGTTGTAGTTCACTGTGCCTAAACCTATTCAACCCTTTTCTTAATTTTAACCACAAAGAAAGGCTTGTTGAAGCAGTTTCTACTAATCAAAATTACTTTGAAATTGGGGCGATTAGAATTTAAAACAAAAAAGTTTTTCCTCAGGCTAAGCAAGATTATAACGGCTTTTATATGCACCTATATATCACATTGGGAATTTTTTTATTTTTGCATCTATATATACTCGTTTGGCTTATTTTTATTTTGCTCACACTATGCTTTTAATCACAATCCTCATTATTTTCTCATCTTTACAAATTGATGAAAATTTTTTAGGATTTTTTCATGATCCATTTCTCTCAATCTGCCAACAAATATTATAATTAAAAAATTGCCATACTTCGTCTTGTAATTAATACATTCCTTCAATTTCGATTTGAAAGCCTGGTACCTCTATTACATAAATCGACTTTTCCATTTACATTTCCTCAATTGACGAGCCTTAAGCAAAAGTAGATATCTTGCCATGATTTTTTGCCTCCGAATTGAGACTGAATCGAGACAAAGCAAATGATAAAAGAACACAATAGTTAATTTCCAACAATAAAAGTTCTTTGCAATACAACACGCAAAAAAAGAATATATCAATTCCGAATCCTCGTATTTTTTTTTGTTTTTGTAACAGAAATAAAAAAATAAAAAGAACCTCATAAATTCAGTCTTCCTACTTGGAAAGGATGGTTTTTTTTCTCAACCGAAATACCCATGATTAATCTACCCAGAATTCTCTATTCTATCATCGCCTAGTTGTGCAGTTTATTGTTACTTTTGTTTCGGCTTTTACATAGAACATTGTCTGTGTTTTTAATAGTCCCAGAACCGCTCACCCCTCCCTCTATTTGTTTCACATTTCCTCGCTAATCGTACCTCCTTTCTATTTGAGTCTTTTTACTCTTTCTTGCACCACACACTATACTATCTTGGTCTGGTAAAACCGAACCTTTATGTAATGGTGATGATTCTACACAAAATAGCACAATTTCAATCAAAATTTACGCATTTTCTTTCAACGTGTTATTTTAACCGATCTTTATGTAATTACCACTTATTACAAATTACTATCTCAATTTGCTTTTTCACGCCAATTTTGGCTATTATTTTCTTCGTCCATTTTACACCAAAGCTAACCTTTTTATAATTATGTCCTTTTTGAGTTATTTATTGATTTTCATAATGCCAACCACCGTTAAAAATATCCCCATTACTTTATTTATTACAAAGCAATATATTTTTCAGGAATAAAAACAGTTAGAAAAAATGCAATAAATATGTTTAATAAATAAAAGTTTGTTCCTTTAAGAATTGCTTGGTGAAACTGGGAAGCTTTTACAGGAGTTCACTCACTCCCCCTCTCTTGCTATTTTTTTTCTTTTTCTTTTTCTTTTTCTCTACCCTTCTCTATCTTTCCCTCTCCATACATCTCCATACCTTTTCATTACATTGTAAAAGCAACCACTAGTTGCGCATTTTTCAAGACCTTTTCATTCCAAGTAAGAAAGAAGAGCGTGGGTATCACATACAACCAATTTCTGTTTGATCGGCTCATGCTAGCTCCTAGCATATAGTGTTGACTATACTATCACACTTTTTAACTAAAATTGGTGTCAGCTGGATCAGGGGGGAGAGAGAGTTTGAGGGCGAGCCTGCCCTATGTGCTTAATATTAACTGCCTGCATTTTATTGAACCTTTCTCTCTAAATATATATTTTTTCTCTTTATTGGTCGTTTTATTGGTGCTAAGACACCATATATAAAAAGCGACAAAAAAGAATACATACATACAAAGGATTACCATCAAAACGAAATAATAATAAAAAACACCCCTTTCTTCCTTCATGTCCACCAAGGTCCGAATTCATTTACGCACACTTGTTTACATTTTTGGCTAATATGGACGTGTTCACATGGCCCATTATATTTCCAATTTGAGATATTCGTGACTCTAATAGCAATAGATGCTCGGTAAATCTGAAAATAAAATTTGTTTATTATTCCGAGTGTAACAAGCTCGACACATTGTCTTCAATAAATAATCCTAAATTTGTGTCTTTATTTATTTAGTGTATGTTTTGTCAGACCCAAAGGTCTGCTGTTTATTAAAATTACAAATTATAGGACTTACATCTGAAAAAATAGCAGTACAATGTCGTGTTATTACCAGCAAAGAAAGCAAAGATACTACGCATATATTTGGATTAAGTTTAACATTTATCCTAGATTGGTTGTTCTTTAATACAGTACACGTCACAGAATTCCATTCATCACGCCTGTTTTTATTCACGTTTTCTAATGATCTTTTGTACTCTATGATTTTTTTTTGCTGTTTTTTTTTGTGCTTTTAAACGTAAATCCATCCAATTAAAAATTGCAATTACATTTACAATTAAAACTTTTATTTTCAATGTTAAGCAAATAAAATAGCATCATTTTCTTCTGTTTGCTGAGGTGATGACGTAATCCCATGGCCTATTTAATACAAAGTGTTAATGAAATGATTAAAACTAAAACTGCAGGTAAGGGCAAAAAAAAAAGCTTAGATGTTAATAAAAATCTAAATCCCATAATTAAATATCCTGAATCCCAATAAGTTGCAAGTACCCCACAACCATAACATGCTCAGCAATCTGTTCTGCAACACAATGCAAACATTTTATTCTTTACAAGCGGCTTTACATAAGTACACTTATCAATTTCCATAATACTTGTGCAAACATAGCAACGTAAATCCTGTTTTATGCTCTTTGTAAACTGTAAATGCTTACTAAGCTCTGTAAGTATACAATAAACACTAGTACAATATTTGGACTTTTTCTCATGCCTTTGCATACATCTGCTGATTTAATATTACTTTAAACAGTTACTGAATTGCAAAAGCATAAATATTGTTACATTTACTTTTGCGGTAAAATAATAAAAGGGACGATGACTTGGCCTTTGTAAAGTTAGTTGTATGTTAAGTGCACCACCATTTTCAACTTCTAAATGCCTAACCTTTCTTGTATTGTTATATTAGTAATTATTATATTCTGTGCTTAAATTGTTGAAAAAGACTGAATATTTGTTTACAAGCACAGAGTATGTGCAAAACTCGTCACGAGTTGCTATCTATCACCAAGTCAATATCGGGACAGCTTTGGCATCAAGTAAAAAGTCATAAGAAATCAAAAAAAAAATTATTTGGGATATTTGATAGAAATGGACAGAATCGAACTCTTATTTGGTCTTGTTTACAAAATAATATTAACCCAACAGTATTCCAAATACATTAAAAATCAACAAGAACAAAAATATACCAATTCCATCTCACATGAAGGAACTTCACACTATTAATAAATTAATCTAAATAATGAGGACTTTGGTTTAGAGGAATAAAAAAGCCCGTCTTTTTGTATTGCAATTAGTCAGAAAAGAAACCATCATGTGGGTGATATTATAAATCCTTTACATTTAGTTTTCCGGAATACATGCTTGACAATAATCTGCAATGTTTTTTCGTGGAGGGTTTCGTCTTATCTTTAAATGTTTTCTCCGAGGTGAAATCCATAAAATAAAATAAAGAAATACAGATAGCAAGGTCATGTTGGTTGTAGCTTGGTGTGGATGAACAAATGCTTGAAAATCCGCAAAATAAAACTAAACTTGACTACTAACCGCAACTTTTCCTCCAATTTTTAAAAAAAATAAATTCTTGCCTTCGCATTTAGGACAGAAAAACTTCCAAGAAAATCAGGCCTAAGAGCAAATATTCTACACAACTTTATTTTGAACAAGATCAGACGAGTTTCCCGTTATTTTTTTTTCCCGAGCAGCCTCATTTTTACAGACCCAGCACTTACTACTAGTCATGGGAATATCGAAGTAGTATTAAACTGGTTTTGCGATTTTCTTACTTGTTCTCCTCTGATAAAATCGGAAACTTTCTATAGCTATATAATATTCGTCAGCAAATATCATTTCCATTGTGGCTCTGGTAAAAGCTCTTGTATTTAGAAGAGGTGAGAGAAAGCATCATGCTGAGTTTATCGGGATCAGTGAACATTCCCTTTTAAACTAATTTTAAAGTTACCAATCAAAAAATTATAACTAAAAAAAAGTCATTAACCAAAAATACAAAGTATAAAATATAGAATATAAAAACAAAAAAGTTTGTTGATGGCACCTCAAGCAATAAAAAGAGCACCCATCCACAGTTTCGCTCTTATTACAACACGCACTGATAGTTGAACCAACTAAAATGGTGCTACCCGCGAGTTCAACCGATGAAATGTACATTTATTATTTGTTAAATATATTTTTGGACACCTCCAAAAACAAGTTGATAATATACAGTGTGCCGATAGTTTGTTGCTATAGTGTTCACTAAAAAATAAATGCATATTCCTCACCGAACCTTTTCGATAAGAGTATAGAAAAGTGAATAACCCGTTATTACCCATCTCCCTTTGCCCACCCCCCCTCTACTATGTTTAGTAAACAAAGAGCAAAGGGTCGGTATGTGAAAATTAGTAGCTATAAATTCCGCATGTTATCCTTTACTCCGCCAGTACTGTGCTTTATAGGAAATGAATACCACTTCATATTATATGCATCCGATAATTTTAAATTCTTTTGTTTGGGGAGAGGGGAGGGGGTATACTTGTATACCTTATTTGTAACACGTTTCTATACCCATGTGTTTAATAAATCAGTTAAGCATGTATGTAGAGACTTTCAAACAAGAAAAAAAAACCTCCTGCTAATGTTACAAGTTTCAAATGATTGTCGGTCTTTTTTTTTGAATACTCATAAACTAGTCATCGATGCAGATTGATGTGGCTCGAGTAGATTTGCTTTTCTATACCAGTTAACAATCTTACCACAATTTCGTCGTTAAATCCACCTCTACTTGTTGGAAATTGAAATCCATCTATTTAGGCAGCGCACGTACATATGACGTTTAATGATAGTTAACCCTGTTGTGAAATGCTACTACATTTATTTCGGCTTATTTCATTCGTTTAATTGATGCAGGCTGTAGTTCATGTTGTTAAATAAATTACTACCATCGCTTTGATTCATTTTTTGTAACGCGACTTTTTAATGTCATCAAGTTCCGGATAAAATTCTCCAGTTTAGTGGTTATCAGAAGTAAAAGAGTACACGAATAAGCATCATTTATATATTTATCAGTTAATTGAAAGTTTACTGTTATAAAGGATGTGTTCCTGCAATAAGGTAATGGCACAAGCTCCAAGTTTGTTTTTTTTTTCATTCTTTTTTTGGCAATTTCACAGACTATGAAATCCTAATGTATTGTAACCAGAAATTTACTGTTATCTAGAGCGAATCAAATCATGTACAAGCTCAATTATAATCGCCCATAAAACTGAAAGGTTTTTTGTTGACAAAAAGGGCTTTGGGCTTTGGGCTTTGGGCTTTGTAACACATCATTTCTGGGTGCTTTTTATGTCCCTGGTTTGTAAACCAACATCTCCAAAAACAGAAATTGATTTTTTTAAATCCAGATATAAGCTGGGCGTGAGTACATACCACCATTAAAACAACCACAAGATACAGCCAGTTCGTAGAAAAGAAATAGTAATTAGCTTATATAACAAGAGAGGTGGACTATCGCATACCCAAGGAAGATAATTCAGCATATGATATCCCTAATAACAAACGATGTGTGCTTTGAAACAGTATTTTGTAAGTTATGTGAATAATTATGAAGTGACTTTTTTTTGTTAAATCTGTTTGCGATAAGCATCTAATACAGCTAAGCTAAAAGAATCACACTAAACGGGGGTTTGTAACATATACTACAGCTTTCTATTTTTCCTCATATCACTATCACAATTTGTAAAAAAGTTGTTGCTAAAAGGCGTAGGAGTAACAAAGGAGTAATTACTAAATAAAGGGGGTTGGCTTTGCATGACATTGCCACCAACACTACCATCTATATTTATCTGTGTTTGTGTTAGCTGTGGATAATTGTTTTCTCTAGATAAATTGGAATCGAATGAGGTTTCGACTGGGAAAAAGTTAAGGCGAGTACTGTCCATACCAGTATTGTTTACATTGTTGTTGTTACTGCCAATAATATCCCCGCTATTGTGTACATTATTATTCATATTGTTTGTATTATTTCCAGGAATGGTACGTGTATCTGAATAAACCTCCTGGTTTGGTAAAGCGACCAAATGTGGTTGATGTGATGGATGAGACGGATAAGATAGATGGGATGGATAAGATGGATAAGATGGATGCATAAATGTGTAGCTCTGGTTCAAAAGGCTAGTACTAAAACCCAACAACTCTGCAGTTATTGGATCATTATCTGTGCCACCAGTAAAAAATCCAGGAAAGTCTTGTCCATGAGCCACCTCAGCGCTTCGCTTTTCATCCTCAAATGGATCACTTTCTCTTATAGGAGCCATGATATTGGTGCTACAATCGCTGATGTAAACTGTTTTATTATCAGGTTCGTCTTTTGAGGCAGAAAGCGTGCTTTTGGTTGGAGTTTCTTGCTTTTTCCTGAATAAAGTATCCATCTTATGATCAAGTACATGCTTCTTTTTATCAATGGCGACATCTTTTTTTGATGAGTTGCTCTTTAAGGTTCTTTTTTCTATAGCCCTTCTATTTTGAAACCAAATCTGAATTTGACGACTAGACATATCCAAAACTCTAGCTAGCTCATTTCTCTGCTTTGGAGTGGGCTTTTTTGTAGTAGCATAAGCCTCAAGGAGAAGAGCTAGCTGCTTATCTGTCGTTCTTTTTCTCTTTTTTGTTTCACGGGCACTGTTATTAGCTTCATAAAGACTACCTTTTTCCTTATCGTAGGTACAGTGTACAAATTTCAGTAACATTTTTTCTTTTCTAGACTACCTTATATTGCGAAAGAATCTAACCTTATATGGTTACAAGCTATTCTGTTTACTGGTTCAGCCTCGCTAGAAAGTATAACCTTAGGCATATGTTTGTTATGGAGGGTTTTATATAAAAAGAAGAATCAAAACCGGCGGAGTATTCCGGGTAGATCTTGAGCTTTTTATAGGCGCTTGGAAATGATTAACCAATTTTCAACTTATTTTTTTTATTGTGACACTTTGATCTCTTTTGACACCACCACATGTCAAGTGGACGGGTTCGGTTTCACTCTTGTTTTTGTTTACTGTTATTAATCCTCTCACATTTAATGGCTTGATGCCAACATACCGCTTATTCTGGAATTATTTGCAATGTATAATATATATTTGAATGGTTACTGAAGAAAAAAAAGATATGAATCTTATTAGTGGTGTTTAGATAATCTAATTAATGCTCTGCAAATTAATTAAACACGCGTATTGGCCATTTGTTGATTATATTTCCCAGCCAACCATCATTAGTAAGGTTGTTTGTTACAAGAGGTAAACCCAAAGATCTATTGTCACATAAATTTTCCAGGTTTAAGTAACAAAGCTAGCTAAGCCTGTGTCACGCAGAGTAAAGAACCCGTCAAGACATAGATAACCAAAATATGTAAACCTGTACTTGGATTTAGATCCGAAATAGATGTTGGGTTGGGGAAGAGAGAAGGTGGTCTTTGTACACAGCTCAATCTATTTTTTTTGGCTTCCCCCTTCCTCCTCCCTCCTCCCCCTCTCTCCCTCTCCCTCTCCCTTTCGCTGCAACCATAGTAGAAGCTGTACCTGAGAGATTCTACCTGGGTGCACATGTAGGTCTATTTGCTTGCCGATAAGTTTACAAGTATGATTTGAGGCTGATCGCTTTCCTGCCCTTATTATCATTTTTTCTGGCTAGGATGGTGTCTTTTCATCTCCCGGCTGAGTAATGCAAAAAGTTTTTCCTGTAGTTATTTAAATGCAATTACACAATCTGGTTCATATTACAAAATGCCACAATTACTGTTAAATTTCAACCGCTCCTTTAGCATTTTCAAATTGTCATTCAAATTAAATCGCTGACATTTAAATAATGATTGAAATACTAGTGAAAAGTTGTTACATAAAAAGTTGGTGCGACAAAAACATCCCCTTCCCCCCTTCCCCCTTTTTCATCATTTTCATCGTTTTTGTCGTTTTCATCGTTTTCATCGTTTTTACCCCTTCCCCCCTTTCACTTCTTCCTCCTTTCCCTATTTTTGTTGAACTTGGGCACATGATATTACAAATTATCAGCTTTAATCAGCTAGCCAAGAACAAAAACAAAAACAAAAACAAAACAAAAACAAAAACACAGATAAAATACTATCAACTAATGGTGGGTATCGTTATCTCTGACTATGAAAGTTTTATCATACTTTTATTGTACCACGATTATAACACCACTTTGTAATTACCAGGCTTATAATATTTGCTGTTTCCAAGGAAAACCTCGGAAACATATGTTGTTAGTAGATGTGTGCCCTTATTTTTTAACTCATGGGTCAACACAACTGATAAGGAAAATCCGGATAGCGTAGCCTTCTCTTAAGTATCTTTGTGTTTTACTAAAATATGTATACTATGGTATACTGCTAGCATTAGATCAAGAACAATAGGGTAAGTTGACTTTGAGAACCCAAATATCTCGTCCCTATTTTTTTCGTTTCGAATAAAGCACTGTACTTATGCATATGAACAACCAATGACTTTTTACCAATATTGCTTTCTCAAATAATCTGTGATTGGTAGAGATCCCCGAGCACACTATTCTTAACTATTTTGAATATTTAAGGTAGGTAATAATCAAGAATCAGTTCATTGCATCCTACATCCTACATCCTACATTCTACCAAAGATTTAATAACAGTTGATTTAATAACTCGTTAAACAAACCTAATACACGTTTAAAACGTTGTTTACGTTTCATGGTAATTAAACCGAAAAAGGAAAGATCTTGCTCTTTTTAAACAGATATATTTTGCTTATTAAAAGTGCATTATAATGTTTGACATGCTAATAATAGTAATAGTAACACTAACACTAATACTAATACTAATACTAATACTAATACTAATA